>JAQZBX010049108.1:0-20012 GCA_029593785.1 Cabassous unicinctus | reverse complement strand
AGGCAAAAACAACAGGGCAGAAAACATCTAAGTGCTTGCTGGTGTTTGGGAAAGTAGGAAGTACTGCCGGCAATGGAGTACAAAGAAACTATTTGGGTGAGCTGTAACTTGAATGTGGTTGTGGTTACATGATTGTTAACTTTGTCAAACAAATGTTAACAGTACATCAAAGGTTGAATTTTATGCATGTAAATCATACTCTATAAAAAGAACAGTAGCATGATGTCACCAAATGGCTTATAAGACTCTCCTGTGTTCTGTCTCCTGTCAGGGGTTGAACAAGCAAAAACTGACACAACCTTCTTTCTCAGAGCTGCAGAAAACAGCTAAGATTTGCAGGAACAGGGAGAGTGCCAAAATATAAAAAAGGCAACTTCATAATGATAATTTTTTTTAAAATTTGAAGGGGTCTGTCAACAATATTACAACACTGAAGCAAAGTTGAGTTCCTGAGTTGGAGTTTTCTAGGAAAACGTCCTTGTTTTGGAGATAAATACACTAGAGTAATTTGTGAGAATTGTTTGTTTAGTGGGCAGATATGGTAAAATTATAACAACTGGGTAATCTTATTGAAGGGATTGTACTACTTTACAATTTTTACACAATTGATATTACAAAATAAATTACTTAAAAAAAACTCCTACCACTACTCTGCCACTAACGCATTCAGAGGCCAAATCTACCCAAATGCTGTTCAACCAAAGTTGTGAATGTAATGAGCCTCTTAAGAGTCTGGATGCTATTAAGGAGGAAATATGTGAATATTATATTAATAGCACTATGTTTTTGGTGTCTGAATGGTTTGGGGTGTTTGTGAAAAAATTGAGATATTTTTATTGTTTTTTCACAGGAACTCCTTCCTCAGCTGCATGTTCTGAAGGTTGATTCCCTTTTGCCCAGGTTGAAAGTCATGGAGAAAGAAATGTGTTATATAACTCCCACTGCCAAGCCTGAGGCCTGCTTCTCCAGAATCTTTTGGGAGACCTTCATGTCCTTCAGTGCATGAGGTAGGGATGTGATCATGGGGAGATTTGCAAGACAGAGAAGGACTGGAATTTATAAAATGCAGTAATTTACCTTTATGTGCCAAGGTTATAGAGGAGTAAATGTAATCAGGGCAGTTATTGCACAAATTAACTTTTATAGAATGTATATAAAATATCAACCATATCTAATGTATATATGTTATAAGATGAAGAAATATACTATTCTGAAATAAAAAATTTCTTCATGCAAAAAGATTATAAATATCAATGCAACTTATTAGAGTAAGGTGATATACAAACTCAAGAGAAATTTGTTATACAGCTCAACAAAAACTCCTGACAGTATATAAAAGATGGGTGATTATTAGAAGCTATATCCCCTTGCAATATATATGAAAAATATTAATTTTAATGAGACATAAGCATATATTTTCAAATTTGAAAATAGAGAAAGAAAAAAAAATAAAGAATTTGAGAATGTTTCATCACCAGATGAAAATAATGATTTTTGCAGGACACAGGCATATAAAAAATTAGATTATAGACATTATAATTCCACCTTTTCATGAATATACACAAAATTAGACTAAGTGCTTTCAGATTTTGAATTTTCATCAGGAGAAATTTACTTTCAAGGACTACATCTGACATACAAAAAAACAGCCTCTGACACAGCTCTTAAAGTGATAATTAAGTCCAGGGAAAATGTTGAATGCACTATGTTATAGTAAGTATTGGAAATCATCATCATAACTCCAACTTCAAAAACTGATTTCTCTTATTGGATAAATTTTACTTATTACAAATTTATCCTAATTTGGAAGTGGCATACATATCTTGTTATGGTAAAATTCACTTGAAATAAAATTAACCATTTTAAAGTGTACAAATCAGTGACATTTAGTACATTCTCACACTGTGCAAGTATCACTTCTATCTATTTATCTATCTATCTATTATCTATCTATCTATCTATCTATCTATCTATTTAAACAATATAAGTCACAGTGAAACAAAAGACAATTCAGTAAGCTGGACTTAAAAATAAGATCATAACTGGGTCATGAGAAATTGTACAACATGGCAATTTTCTCATTTGAAAACAGGATAAATTTAAAAGTGCATTTCAAAAATTTCAGTGCCAAGTTTGCTTTTAGAAAAGCCAGAAACAAAAAATTATTATAAATTTTGGATTTTTAAATAAATAACATTTAAAATTAATGTTGGGAGTTGCATTATGCATACTTATAATTTTTTTTCTTTTTTAATCTATGCAAGTGGTGCAGGAAAATTAACCATTAAAAATTAATAAAATATGTACATAGGGTCAACATTTTCCCTTTCACCTTTAGCTCCAATATGGCTCAGTCAGAACTGGTCAGTCCCCAACTTCTCCACTGGAAGGTTGCAATAATTTGCATACTCCTTTCAATATTGTAGATGCATTTCCTTTCTCTCAGAATCTCTATCAGGATTGTCCCCAGCAAGAGTCCTGAATCAGTAAAAAGTCCTACAGAATGCCAGATTTTGAGCTAGCAAAGCCCTAATGAAAAGATATTTGGTATAATATTATACCAAAAAGTTGCTAAAATATTAATTGAGAAAGCAGAGAATAAACCTGTTTCTGGGAACAGTGCAAAAAGTGAAGTTTTAAAGAAAAACACCTCAGAGAAGCCATGACAGAGGGACATCTGAGGAGTCCCAGAGCCACTGTAGGTCCCCAAGTGTTCTGCAGGAATGAAGCACTTCTCCTCCCAGTGGAGGTTGCACCAGGACCACTGGGGATGAACTTGGAGAGTTTCCATCACAGTTTATTCAGAAAAGGTGGTTTGGCACCATCTCCTGACTGGAGGTCCACAGAGGAGTATGCTTCAGGCTGTGCCTAGTGATGAAAATGTGCTCACTCCCCTGATGTGGTTGAATCACTGAGATTGTGTTCAGGGTGCTCAGAGTCAGGAGACTGTGCCTGGGTGCAGAGGACTCCTCAGTACAGTCAACACTGAAGGTTCAGAAAGAAGGACCAGTGGAAAGTGTGAGACTCCACCCCATACAAAGACTCCCCTGCCCATACCAGACCTGAACCCAGGTGTTGAACCCTACCCCCACTCATCTGGAAAACCCAGGATAAAGCTCCTAGGGCAGCACAAAGAGTATCATGGCCTCCCACATGTTTCCCCACTGGAACCATGTTTCATTGCACCAACCTTTTGTCCTGTCCATTCAGGAGATAGCCACAGCTTTTTGGTCTATTTGTTGGGGCTCAAGGAGGTTATCCTGTCTAGAAGTACACTTATAGCTGGAAGCATGGCAGACCCAACCTCTGGTTCCCAGCCGAGGGTGCATAGAGCTGCAGGGGCACGGAAGCCCAGAAGGGGCACTGCTTAAGTACATGGTGTGGTTGAGTCCCCTCCTCCACAACCTGTCCCTTAGAACCTGCTCTCATGAATCCCTGCCAGGTATTCACTGTGTGTGTGTATGTTGGAGGAGGGTGAGGAGTGTATTCCATGATCTAAGTAAAGAAACATCTTTTGATTTTCATTCTTGTGTATTTCTCATATTTTCTGCTGCTATGGCACATTAACACTGTCCCAAGGAAGTGAAAAATTCACAAGTTAAATGGAATTGCAAAGCTTATTCTACACTGAGAAAATGAATTATGTTCCTCAATGACTTTATATCATAGTATCTGATCCACGCTGAGCTCATTGGAGTATATAATGTCAACACCTTACAAGGGGTGATAAACTGCCTTAGGACCTGAGCTGCCTAAGTATTGGTCTCCACCTGTCACTATGTCTAGAGTATGTCAAGCTCTCTCTGCATCTCTGTTACCACCTATATAAAAAGAGGAGGAAACTCAGAGGGTTACCTTGAGGTTCTTGTGGGAACCAAGTAAAGAGCCCAGAATACCTGTGCTCCCTTTTTAACATTTATGGTCTGTTCTGACTTTAAATACCCTTGAGCAAGTCTCAGAGAAACAATTTGCAATATCAGAGTCCTCCCTCAATTCTTTTTACCAAAATTTTTCATCAGAGTTGTGATTTCTATGGTTCAACCATGATTTTCCATCTTTCTCTTTGTAGTAGTAACAAGGCAAATGAAAATCACTTCTCTGTGTTACTGCTATAGGTGTGTGAAATTATACTTCCAATGGGAATCAACTGGGAGAGTGGGTATAATCATTTAAATTGAAACCTAATTAGAAAATCCTCACATAGAACAGTCTTGCAACATAACCCAGGTCTTGGGGGCATAACCCAGATCTTGAAAACATATTCTATTGGGCCTAGGTCCATATCTCTCCACTCCATTATGAACTCTAAGATAGCAAGATAATCTATTTAGCATCCCTTTGAGTTGGTCACCCCCAAGGAAAGCATAAGGTAAAATGTCTCCCTCCACCTAGTGATTCTCAAATGGTTTGGTGGCGTTTTCTAGTTTAGGAAAAATGAGGGACTGGATATCCCTGACTGTTTAGTGTTCTCAGATCCCCTATTAATGTTAACCTGACTTATTGTGGGAAAGCATTCCCATAGATGTCTACTTATGGATCTTTATACACTGACTTTGAGGAAAAAAATAATGGGGAGGCTGAGGTGGGAGGGGGAGTAGAGCGGTGAGGAGGTGTAGAGACTCCATGATATGTAACTGGGACTGTGCAAGACCCTAGAAAGAAGCCAGAAAAGGGATCACAAAACTATAATCACTGCAGCTACCCACATCAGAGGGAAGGGAAGATAGGATGCCAGCTATGATTTTATATACATGAAAGTCATAGATTTAGAACAAATTATTCCAAAGATATTTATGCTGTTCAAAACAGGAGTGGCTGCATGCACCATAATGTACAGGATATATGTAGAATAGATTATTCCAAAGATATTTGTGTTGCTCAAAAGAGGAGCAGCTGCATGCACCATGATGTACAGGATATACTGAGTGTACAATATGAATGCACTTTCAAAGCAACACTCTTGCTTTCAAAGCTGAGCCAAATGGGATGTGGCTAAACATGAGGTAAAGCATTGTGTACCATAATTCAGAGACCAGCTTTGTGCTCTTCTGTGTGGTATGAAGTCTCAAGATTGTTCTTGATTATTATGTTTCATAGCTGATTTTACAGAGAAATGGACAGAGCTGGTGCAGAACAACTAAGTGGAAAGTTAAAAAAAATTAATACATATTATGTATATGTATGTGTGTATATATGTAGGTGTGTATCAATTTATCCATCAATAAATGAATGAATAAATATATATGCATATATTTGTATAAATATGTGTATAAATATATATATGTATATTTTGAAAAAAAAGGGAGCGAATAATTTTTATAACAGGAATATTTACCTCTTTAAGATGAGTATACAAAAAGATCATTCTTATTAATGCAAAGGAGGGACTTCAAATTTTCAGCCTTCAAGTGTAAATGAGGCTAGCTGGACTACCTAAGGCATACCTAGAAGTTTTTCTCAGAGGAAAAGGTGGGAAAGCTCTCATTGGCATAATGTTGTACAACTCAGTAAATATAGCAGTGCCTGGATTTCTACACCAGCACTTCCCTTCTTAAATGAACCACTTAGGACAATTTGCTAATCCTCTCTGTCCCTCCGTTTACTCTTCAGAAACTGGGATTGATAGTAACAGTGTCCTTCTCAGATAGTTTCTAAGAATATTAATATAAAAATGCTTAAAACATTCCACTTAAATGTTAGATGTAACTATAGTCATTAATTCTAAGTGCAATCTTGACAGAAGATCACAGTTTACAACTTTACAGGTAAATGAAGGACCAATCTCTTGTGAGCCCTCACACTTGATTTGCATTAGGAACATTCCTTACTTTTAAGGGGCCAGTTACTGCCTTTATTAAAGCTTGTCTCTATAAGAATTACCTCTGGGATCATCTCCTGACTCACTTTGAAGTCTCTTAGCCATAGAAACTCATTTGTCTTTACTTTCCCCCCTTTTATTTGAGGTCTTTTTGAGTTGCATTGCTAGTTGGTGCTTGGTGGTAATCCCATGGAGACCTGGGCTCAGGTCTCAACAGGTAGGGAGGCTTTGAACTTACCATCTGTGCAGCACTGTAGGCGCCGCAATTTCCAGCGCAATTTTTAGCCCAAATTCCAGGTGGGCTAATCCCTGGTAGTCATGTCCCACACTGGGAGGAAGCTAATGTGTTTATATGCTGTTTGGCTTAGAGAGAGGCCAAATTTGAGCAAAAAGGAGGTTGTCAAGAAGAAACTCTTAGGCACTCCACAACACTAGGATAAGTGTCAATTTCAAGAACAAAGGCTAACAAGCATAGTCATCAATATCAAGGGCCAATCCAAGGGCCATCCTCCTTCACCAGTCATTGCCCCTGTACTTGGGGAACAGTTGCTGCTACATTAGAGAATGTGACAGAACTCTCCAGGATGGGAATTCAATATTCTCTCAGTTATTGTGTGAATCTCCACCCACTGTGAAAATGCCCCATGAACATTTGAACACATTCATATAATTTATATGAATGTCCAGGTGAACTTCTTCCCATCTATCCCCCATTACTGACACCCCACACCAGTGATCCTCACTTGCCCCAGTTTTAACCCTTCTGTGTTCTAAAGCTTCTTCAAAAATGAAGACAATATAATAGCCAAATTCAATTAATAGGAAAATGAAATAATAATGGTAGGCTTAAATATAAGAAATAAAATACATAAACTTTTAAAGGAAACTAAAAAAATAATAAAATATAAAATTTGGGATATTAAAAATTAATGAAAAATATTTAGAAATTTTTTTGACATTTTGCCTTTCAACATTGTCATGTCTATTGTCTTGTATATACAGTGACATTTTCTTCCTTTTATGCCCCAGTGTCTTACTTTTTTTCATTTTGTTTTCAAAGAAATGTTAGGTCACATAAAATCACATACAGAATGCAGGAGACTCCCATACACCCAATATCCTCCCCCTTTCCCCCTTTCCCTTATTCATACCTTTTGATATGTGAATGCTACATTTGTTACAACTGATATACAAAAGTGAAACATAACTACTAACCATGGCCAATGGTTTACATTATGGTTTATATTAAAGACTATACAGTTTTATAAATTTTGAAGATATTTACCATGTCCTGTGTCCATCATTGTAAGATCATGTAGAACACTTCCTCTGCCCAGTAAATATCCCTTGTTTGATCAATTCTATTCCTCCCCCCTCCCCTCAGGGCCCACAGTGAGCCCCTGGCTTCTCTCCTTCGATGACTAGATTCATAGTTACATGCAACAACTCTGAGGTCTTGACACACTGATTTGTCATCCACTATTAGGAACCACCCATGCTCTCGTGAAACTCCCACTTTTCTATATGTGAACAAATCAGTCCTCTGAGGATGGGAGTTCACTCCTTCATGCTCATTATGTGGCTCACCACCCACTGATAAAACACATTATGTCAGAATGATTGCTCACACATTCCCAGAAGTCTGCTCCAGGTGCACCCTGTCCCATCCAACACCCAAAACCAGTAACCCTTCCTTGTCATATTGCCATAAGAGCATTCCCAATTTTTCACTTTCAACCACATACCCACCAATCCCCAGTGTTCCCCTCTACCCTCCCCCAACTTTTGATAAGGGTACTTGAGTTAGTTTGGCCATGTAAATCAGGATGGCTCTTAATCCTATTAAAGGAGTATTTTGTAAGAGAATGAAAATTAGACAAAAAGAAAACTACAGGAGCAGGCAGAATCTGAACTCAACAGAACTTGGAGTATCAAATTCCCATCCTGGGGAGCTCTGCCACATGCTCTATTGGAACAGCAAGAATCCTCCAAGTACACAGGCAATGACTATTGATGGACAATGGTCCATTGACAGACCCTTAATATTGATGACTGTGCTTATGAACACTTACTCTTGAAATTGAAACATAGCCTAGTATTATAGGGTGCCTAAGAGTTACCTACTGGGAGCTTCCTTGTTGTTCAAATATGGCCTCTCTCTAAGCCAAACTCAGCATATAAATGCAATAAATTCCCCCCAGTATGAGACATGACTCCCAGGGGTGAGCCTCCCTGATACTGAGGGACTACTACCAAGCACTAACTAGCAATGCAACTGGAAAAAGACCTTGGGCAAAAGAGGGAAAAGGTAAAGACAAATAAGTTTATTTGGCTAAGAGACTTCAAAGGGAGCTGGGAGATAATTCCAGAGGTTATGCTTATGTACATCTCAGCAGGATCTCGTTGACAGCCAACATAGATACTACCCCAAATAGCATGGCTCTTGAGAGCTCTGGAGATATCCAGACACAATAGTCGGGGCAGGCAGCTCAGGAGTTTTGTGCCTGGTCAGTGGGCCCTATTTTGGAATTTATACTTTCCAGTGTGACAGGGTTGGACTCAGCTGTGGTTTCCCTACACATGGCTGTATTGTCCCTTCTATTTGAAAATATAATTGGTACTAGAGTTGGTAAGTGTATATCCAAGAGACTTGAATCTTTGGGCTGTTCATGAGCCAGCTGGGCCCTGAATCTCAACTGAGTTGCAGCATCTACTCTCAAGTTTGTTGAACTCAACTGGTACACCTGGTGAGGAGGAGATGATGGACAACCACGATACCAAGGAACTGAGAGAGTGTACAACTTCAAGCAAGAAAGTCCCATCCATCAGCCATATGGGATTGGAGCCCCCTCTCAATTAGAGGTGGAGTGGGAAACACCATCCCAGAATCTCAGGTTTGGGTAATGAACTATGGACGAAAGTAGACTTACTGGTATTGTACTATAGACTTATTGTGATTCTACCAATGGAAGAAATTACATCATTGTTATGGAGGCTGTGGCCACAGGAATTTCTGAGGGCAGGGAGAGGGAAGAACAGGTGTAATATGGGGCCATTTTTGGTACTTGGGAATTGTCCTGAATGACATTGCAATGACAGATACAGGCCATTATATATCTTGCAACAACCTACAGAATTGTGTGGGAGACAGTGTAAACTACAAGGTAAACTATAATCCATGCTTAGTGGCAATGCTCCAAAATGTGTTCAACCATTGCAATGAATGTACCACATTAATGAAGGATGTTGTTAATGTGGGAAAATGTGGGAAGTTTGGGGAGCTGGGCATATGGGAATCCCCTATATTTTTAATGTAACATTTATGTAATCTAAGAGTCTTTAAAAAATTAAAAAATTAAAAATATAAATAGAACATGAAGAGAAAGGAGAGACCTGGAGAGTCTGCAATGTGCCTTTAATGTGACAAGCTAAGGGCTCAGGATCACCAGAAGCAGGCCCAGAATGTCAGTCTTCTAGCAGAAAGCATCGCCTTGATGATGCCTTGATTTGGATTTTCTCTTAGCCTCAAAGACATGAGTTAAAAATTTCCCATTGTCTAAGCCAACCCTTTGTAAGGTATGTGATTGAGCAGCCAAAGAAACAAAAATGCTCCTCAAATAATATTTCAACATCTCAATAATCACTTCCAACCTCTCTCCTCATTTTATACACTGTACTACTATCTGACATATTTCTTTGATTGATGACATTTCCTTCATTTCTGTCCTTATAGTGACAGTGACCATAGTATAATCTGGTCTTCATTTCTGAGCTTTCACCTCTGTATGCCTGTGTCTTATGTAAAGACAGATACATATTTAAAAATGAGAAAGTCTTTATTCTCCCTGTTGAACATAAAAAAGAGACAACCTTCTCCTTCCCATCTTTTTGAGTATTTACTTCAGAAACCAATAGTTATAAGTAATACCACTTTCCCTGTCCTTCTGAAATGCAAATATTTGAAATGTGTGTGAAAGTTTAAGTGAGTCACTTGCAAATTTTATCACACAGGATCTTTACAAGAAAGGAAGCCATTTCTTTGAAATGTAATCAAAGAAAATTGCTCCAAATTTCCTGATAAGAGATGAGCATAACTTCTAGAGATGGGGGTTTAGGGACATGTGTTCTTGGTTCCAAATTGTAAACCTACCTCTGGTCATGAAGATATGAGAAATAACTTGAAAATATGTATTAAATGGGTTGTGCCTGCTTAGCCACATAAAAAAGCTTAAGATTTCTTTCTGTCTTTGAATCTCTGCAGATTGCCTGTGATGGACCACATTTTGCTTTTATGTTTATTCAATGATAAAATAGTTTTTCTATCCCTTCTACCTTTGTAGAGAGGTTTTTTGGGTTGGGAGATGATTTTGTCTTTATTTATTTATATTTCCCCCAAGAGTTACTGGCATCTAAATTAAAATATATCTCAAATTGAAGACATGTCCTTCCCCCAAACAAGTGAATGTTATGCCTTCTCCAATTTCCAAATCTTAAATAATGGCTCCACTAGTAATCCAGGAGTTTATTCATGAATCCCCCTCTCAGTACCACAAAACCCAATGGAGCTTTGTTACTCTCTCTGCACTGAGTTCTATTCTCATCCTTCATCACCTCTCAATATCACACGCACATATGACCACACCTTATTTATTTTCCTTCAGTGTCAATTTAAATGTTATTACTTCTGAATTCCTCCTTTATCTGAACTCCCACCTAAGTTAGCATTTCCATTCTTTTGCTGAGTTCTCTTGAACAGAACACTAATTCATCTTCATGCCATACCTGTATTTTGTCATTAAATGTTTATTTATTCATTCATTCCATTGTCTCTCATCCTCACCATGAAAGTAATTACAGAAAAATTGATCCCAGAATCTTAAAATAAGAGCAGTTCTCCTCTGATCATTGCATATGAATTAAATTCCAGGGAAATTCCTTCTAAACAATAACCAAATCTACACTCAGATAGCCTGTCCCCAAATGTCTACAGTGAGATCATACAATTATCTTCAGATTAAAATACATTTACAAGATAAAAGATATACATCCCTCTTGGGGAAAATTCTCAATCCAGTGACACTGGGTCATTATTGAGGGTGTTATCCCACACTCCAGAGTTCAGAGCTTCTTTCTTTTTTTATTTTATCAAAGAAGTTGTGAATTTCCAGAATATCATGCATAAAATACAGGATTCCCATATACCACCCACCAACAACCACCTGCATTGGTGTGAGATATTTGTTACCATTTATAGGAGCACATTTTTATAATAGTACTATTCATAAATGTCCATGACTTATTTCACAAATCAATGTTTGTTTAGGGTAGTTTCATGGATTTAAAATTATTTCTATTACATGAACATATATTTAATCTAACATTTCCCCTTTTATCATACTCAGATCTATATTTCAATGCTATTAATTGTGTTCATAATATTGTTTTATCATCTCCACCATCCATTACTAAAACCAGTCCACCATTCCAAATAGAAACCCTATACCTTATAAGGCATAACTTCCCATTCTCTATGCATACCCCTCCCCTGGTAACCTGTGTTCTAGATTGTGACTCTATGAGTTTGCTTATTCTAATTGTTTCAAATCAGAGAGGTCATACAATATTGGCCCTTTTGTGGCTGTCTTATTTCACGCAACATGATGTCTTCAAGGTTCATCCATTTTGTTACATATATCAGGATTTCATTCCTTTTTACAACTGAGTAATAATCCATTGTATGTGTATACCATAGTATATGTGACATTTTATTTATTCATTCCTTGGTTCATGGACACAAGTTGCCAAAGCTTATTTCTTGCTCTTGAGAAATCACTATTGATAGTGCCTCTTTATGTTGTTAATAATTTCATCAGCCATGCATAAAAAGGGCACACCTTGTTTACCTTGAATGCCAATGAAGAAAAATCTAAACAAAGTATCACTAAAGAAAAAAATTTCCATCTGGTTTTGTAAAACATGTTTATACAGATAATGAAAATATGTTATATCTTTCATTCTGTAATTGTTCTAAAATATCCAAAAAGCAACCTTCATCTTTTTTCCCAGAGATCAGACTGTTTTGTGGATTCTAGTTTTGGGAAGGGGTGCAATACTGTAGAGAACGTTCAGAAAGAGGATCAGTCCTGCTGAAAATTGTAAAACTACCAATATTCTCTCAAGTTGGGAGCACCGATGTTGTTCTGTATAAGTATAAATAGTTTAACTGCCAATACATATTTAATGGTAAGCTATTTTTCATACATCTAGTGAGCATTTACTGTACTGTCAAGGAATAAAAATAACATAAAACAAAGATCTATTCAATTCAGAATTATCTGTCATAAAGGCTGTAAAATCCTACAATTCTCAAATATTAGGTACTGAAAGGAATGAATTATACAGTTTCATTATTGATTTGACTATAAATAGACTGTTCCAACTATTTTTAAATAAAATTAAAAGCTTAAAGATCTTGGGATATCTTCTGAGAGCAATAAAAATAAAATACTTGTAAAGAAAAATCAAGAAATTTATTTAAATTTTGGGTAGAGACCATTGTCTCCAAAAGGAATATTTTGGCTTTTATTATTTTAATAGTGTTCAGAATTTTAAAAAATTATGCTGCAGTATTTTAGAAGTAAACATTTTTGGTAATGAACTTCAATATTATTGTTCTCTTATGTGTGCCTATGTTTTTACATATAAATGTAAATATATCTTGATGTTTAAAATTTGTTCCTCAGATGCTATTGAGCACTGCCAGGCATTTTGCTAGTGGGTGGATATGCAGTTGTGAGAAAAAAATAGATGTTCTTCCTTCCTCACTTTAATATCCAAACATCCAAGCAATTGTTTAATTATACATTGTGTTAGCATTTGAACATGAAGTTCAGTGGGTAGAAGAGATATGTGTGAAATGAAACATGACCTCATGTGAAGGGGAGGACCTATTTCCAAGCTCTTTGGCAGCATTTTATTTCTCTTAAAGGAATTGTTGAAATGAAGAACTTGCCCCATGACTTTTGGATGGTGTTCTCATTTCCTTGCTAACTGGGCCCTTCCACATAGATGTTTCCTTCATCAAATCTTACAAATTGAGAAGGCAGTAGAGTCTGCTATCAAGTTGGAATTCAGAGTCTTTTGTAAACCAACCTAGGAAGTGATTAACCATTCCTTTTGATGCCTTCTAAACATTACTAGCTATTCACTAGGTCCAGCCTTCAATCAAGGAAAAGGGATCACACTAGGGTGTGAACACCCTTCAACAGGGATCTTTGGAAGTCCCTTTATAAATATGCCTACCATCCTGTCTTTCACAGGCTCTGGTTGACATGGGGTCAGCCAGCAACTAAAATTTCCTGCAGACTCCTTGCTGGATCAAATATCAGTTTTTGCCTGGATGTCTCATGTTAATTTCATAGTCCTTTTACTTATCCAAAACTTCTTTCCTTCCAGAGGAATTTGTTGAATACATAATGAGTGTGTTGTATTGAGCTAAGGGCAAAATATTGAACAGGAATCAATATGTGATCCTAGATACTTCAGTCTTTTGAGGGGAAGCATGTTTCTCCTACCTGCAGCAAGTGAATTTCTGGAGTCCCTAGCAACTTTTGGAATCTGTTGAAAGTCCCATCTGAGTGTTATTGGATTTTTTATAGTTTCTTAACTGCTGCAGAAATGAATTTCAGGCACCCATTAGGTTACTTAGGTGAGTAATTTATTAAGGTAGGAAGGGAAGAGAAATGGGAGGAAAAACAGATCATGGGTCCCTGGTAGAGAATAAGGGATGAAAAGCAATAAAGGGGGGTGATTTATAGACTATAATTTCCCATTATAGATTATAAATGCCCAGATTTTACTTGTATGTTGATCCATGCAGGAGGAGCACTGCTAGAACAGGACACAGAAGCCAAGATGGAGTTGGAGAGATTTGACCTTTGTGTTTGCTTTCTAAACCATTAAATATTTCACCCCTTTGCTAATGACAAGGGAGGAGTTCCAGCTGTTTATTGTTTTGATTGATTACCCCACCCATTAATCCCCCAGGAGGGCTCAATTATAAGGCTCCAGGAGAATATCCAGGGCTTCTCCTGGCTTCCAGAGGAAATGTCATTCTGGATGGCAGAAATCTCATGAGGGCATTCCAATAGACATCTTGGGGTATTGATATCCACGTGGACTTCTTGCCAGTTTCCAGATTCATCTATTGATTCCCAATCTTAGTAACCTGCTTCATGAGGAGGTCAGAAAAATTAAGTTTTTCTGGCTCCATGCACTTATTTGCCAAATTAAAAATCATATTTTTTGGTAATTAGAACTTTGACCTATGATTTTCCTTCAGTTTAGTAATGTTTTATTTGTTACTCAGGGACTGTGCAACCCTTTATTCTGGTGTGTTTGGGGAGATAGAAGGACAGGAGGAGGTCTCCTCTGAGAACTTTATTCTAATGTTTTAGCTTTGCTTATTGCAGGATGGAAAGGGTGATAACTGATGAGAATATCCTCAGCCAAATGCCAATGTGATCTTGAGCCTTATTTCCAACTCTAGGTCACCAGAGTCTGCAATCCTCAGTATGCAAGCATCCTTACTTACTTATGTTTCCCTCTAGAGATGTTGGGTGGTTTAAAAAATTGCACACAGTGAGATCAACTTGAGGCTGGATGGGAACAGGGGAAAATTAGAAATTGAGTGACAGAGTGAGAGACACATGGAAAAATAAAAAAAAGAAACAAGGTTTCTGCACAGGTACATGACCATTGTGCAGATAGGGCTGCCCTCATTCTTCCAGCCCACACTTCCCCTCCTCTCTGGAAGTCTAGCTTCCTCTCCTTCTACTCCAGTTATTGGTGTTGTATCAATGGCTCCATATGGTGACAAAAGCACAGCATTCCTTCCCCCAGTCCCTGCCATTCTGTTTACCCAATCATAATCTTTTGCCAAACAAATTGGTCTTGTCCTTTGCCCAGCCTCTATGCAAGTCCCTTGGTGAGAATAATGGATTTGGGAAATACACCCCAATACCTAATCTACTGATATGGGCCAATTTATATGAGATGCTAATATGAAACTTTGTGTAGGAGAGGAGGAGAAAGAGTGTCTGTTGTGTATTTCACATCTCAGTCATCTCAATCAGAAGGGGAAAATAAAGGCCTGCAAATCTGGGTAGTTTCTTATATCTGCCCTTGTATTCCACAAGGAGATCTGGAATTGATTAAAACTCAGATAAGCTCCACTCCTAACCTATCAAATGTTCCAATATTTCTGAGGTAAAACATATTTTCCTTCAGCTAAGATGATGGCCAAAGAATCATTTTTAGATTCTTAAATCTTCACAACCAAGGGAAGACTTGTAGAAGGCTTTCATGCCTGTCAGTATGTCCAGGTCCCCCATAAACACACAATCTGAATAAGAGCAGTTTGCCTCTTCTGTAAAAATAGTTCATGAAAGAAAAACCCACTGGAACCTCCAAAGGATACTGCCACAGCCACAGTGGAGTTTCTTCTCCTTCAGAGACCCCATCCCCCATCATGCTTCAATTTTGAGCCATATCTAGTGTGTAGGGGACATTAAGGGTCAGAGGAAGTCCATTTTACATTCAGAAGAGTAGCTGAGGGCCAACCCATTTCTCTCCTACCCTGCACTTCAGATTTTGTGGCACTGGGACCTCAAGAGAAGCTCAGTCTCAGGGTGAGAAAAAGACAGAGTTGACCAAGTAAAATCCCCTAATCTACATGGGGAAACACCTAATATACATGGAGTTTGACTCCTTCTGCATCTCACCAGTTCCTCAAACTGTATTGCTTGATCTGCCCCTCCTCTGTCCATTTCCCTTGTCTGCTCTTTATCCCTTCCCTTCTTACCTGTCCAGGTTTCCTCTCATGTTTTGCTTAGGTAATAAAAGGATTGTAGCTTAACATTAACCTGTTCCATATCTGGGTTATATGTGTACAGCCTCAGCTGATGATAGGCCCTAGAGGAAGCCCCTGGAGCCCAGGACAGAGACTATGAGGAAAATCAGAAAATACTTTGAGATGTATGAAAATTAAGTTACACATTAAAATTGCATCGTATGCCAGAGGAAACAATCCTAGAAAGTATCAGAGTACCCAATGCAGGGTGCAGCTCTCTTGCAAACTAGGAGAGAAGGCATAGAAGTAGCCCAAGGTAGCCACTTTGGGGACCTCTGCAGTCCAGGAAATTGCCATGCACTCATTGAGGAGGGATTGGGGATGCAGAGACAGTGAAGCAAAAGGGGAAACCTTGAGTTGATACCCCTGCAACTGGGAATGACACCCATCCCCCATCCCCAAGGTGAGCAGCCCCAGTAAAACCTATGGCTGAGTAACCAACAGATGAGGGAAAGGACAGATTCTTCCCAGGGAAGAGGGAGGGTGCAGTGGAGGACTGACTGTGAATTCCCTATTGTGAATCTAATTAACATAATTCACTAGCTCAGAATGGGTAGTGGAAATTCAAGGACTCATCTCCAAAGAAGAGTTTACTGAGGAGCACCACTTGCTGGCCAGCTGGGAAAGTGAGGAAGACAGACAGGTCTCTCCTGATTCTTTCCCAGGCAAAGTAGACCTGATCAGACCCCAATAGTAGCTCCCTGCCACAGTTTTGACAACTTAAACATAGCAATATTAAACTTTTAGAAAAAAAACTCAAACTCAAATATCAGCTGTGAAATAAAACAACTAGGCAAGAGAGAATGATCAACAGAGCAAAATTATTAGTGTAAGCATATTCCTAGTTATCAACAAAATGTAACCCACACTAAGAAAGAAGAGGATGTGGCCCAGAGAAAGGAACAAGGCAAGAATCTGAATGAAACTCATTATTTAAGGTAACTAATAAATGATGGTTAAACAAACCTCCTTAGTCAATTTAAAAAGATGAAGGAAAATACGACTAAAAAACTAAAGAATATTAAGGTGACACTGTGTGGGCATAATGAACAATTTGAATGCCTGCAAAAAATGTAACAGAGTTTATAGTAATGAAAAGACACAAAGGATAAGATTAAAAACACATTAGAGGCAGGCATATAGTAGCAGGTTTGAAATTTTAGAAGAATGAATAATTGAATTTGAAGATAGGACATTTGAAATTGAAAAGATAGAAGAGACAGAAAAAATGGAAAAAGTTGAACAAGGTCTCGGGGAATTGAATGACAACAGAAAAAGAACAAAAATACACATTATAGGTGTTCCAGAAGGAGAAGAGAATGGAGAAGTGGTAAAAAGAGTATTTGAGGAAACACTGAAAATTTTCCAACCCTTATGAAAGACATGAGTATCAATATTCAAGAAAGACAATATACCTCAAGCAGAATAAATCCTAATAGACTTACTCCAAGACATCTATTTGGATTGTCAAAGTCCAAAGATAGGATTTTGAGAGCAGCAAAAGGAAATCAATGCATTACAATGGAGATTTAAAAAGGTTAAGTGCCTATCTCTCTTCAGAAACCATGGAGGTGAGAAGCCAGTGGTTTGATGTATTTTTGGTACTGAAAGAGAAAAACTGCCAGTTAATATTTATTTATCCATCAAAACTATGCTTCAAAAATGAAGGCAAGTTTAAATTATTTTACAGACAAACAAAAACTGAGAGTATGTTATCAAGAGATAGAACCTACAAGAGATATTAAAGGGTGTGTTACAACTTGATAGGAAAAGACAAAATAAAGAGCCCTGAAGAAGAGTGGAGAAATGAAGAACATAATTAAGAGAAATTGAAAGGGTTAAAAGACAGACAACAGAAAGCCAAGGGGTAAAATGGATGAAGTAAGTAACACTATTTTAGTAGTAATGCTGAATGTTAATGGATTAATCCCCCCAATTAAAAGATATAGACTGATAAAAATGAATTAAAAATGAGCCATCTATTTGTTGCCTACAAGAGACTCACCTTAGACAGAGACACAATCAGTCTCAAAGTGAAAGGCTGGAAAATGATATTCCACAACAATACAAAATTTTTAAAATGAACAGGTAGTGACATGAATATAGGATAAAATAGATTTTAAATGCAAAACTTTTGTAATGATGAGATAAGTTACTATATATTAATAAAAGGGACAATTCACCAAGATGAAATAATAATAAACATTTATGTACCTAACATAGGTGCCCCAAAATACATGAGAGACACAGTGGCAAAACTGAAGGGAGAAAGAAATATCTCTACAATAATATTTGGAGACTTCAACTTTCCATTGTCAGCATTAGAAAAAACATCTAGATAGAGGATAAATAAATTGAGAACTTGAATAATATGATAAATGAATATATCTAATAGATATTTATAGAGAATTACACCCCAAAACAGCAAGATGTACATTCTTCTCAAGTGCTCATAGATCATTCTCCAGGGTAGACCATGTGTTGGGACATAAGTCAGATCTCAATAAATTTTAAAACATTGAAATCATACAAAACACTTTCTCTGATAATAATGGAAATAGGGAAAAACCACTAACATATGGAGATTAAACAATTCACTCAATCAGTGGCTTGAAGAAGAAATTGCAAGAGAAATCAGTAAATACCTCAAGACAAATGAAAACAAGAACACACCATACAAACATACCTCTCAGTGCTGAGAAGGAAATTTATAGAACTCAATGCTTATACCATAAAAAAGAAAGAGCTAAAATCAAAGAAACTGCACACTTGGAGGAATTAGAAAATGAACTGCAAATTATTCTCAAAACAAGCAGAAGGAAAGAAATTATAAAGATTAGAGGAGAAATAAAAGAAATGGGGAAAAACACAATAAAAAAGTCAACAGAACTAAAAGTTGGTTCTCTGAAAACATCAACAAAATTCATAATCTCTTAGCTAGATTAACAAAAAAAGAGAGAAAATGCAAACAAATAAAGCAAAAAATGAGAAAGGTGATATTACCACTGACCCAGCAGAAATAAATGAGATCATAAGAGGATAATATGAACAACTGTATGCCAACAAACTAGATAACATTAATGAAATTTCTGGAAACACATGAACAAACCAAACTGACCCTAGAAGACCTCAAAAAACCAAACATGAGTAAAGAAATTTAAACAGTCATCAAAAACCTCTCCAAAATGAAAAGTCCAGGATCAGATGGCTTCACAGGTGAATTCTATCAATTGTTTAAGGAAGATCTTATACCAATCTTGCACAAACTCTTCAAAAAATTTGAACAGGTATGAACACTAACAAACTCATTCTGTAAAGCCAACATCACTCTGATACCAAAGCCAAATAAAGATATTATGAAAAAAAGAAATTTACAGACCAATTACGTTAATGAAATTGGATGCAAAAACCCTCAACAAAATACTTGCTAAACAATTCCAAAAACACATTTAAAAAATTAAACATCATGATCAAGTGGGCTTTATACAAGATATGCAAGGGCAGTTCAACATAAGAAAATCAATCAGGGTAATACACCACTTTAAGAAATTGAAGAAAAAGCATATGACTATTTAAATTGATGCGGAAAAATATTTTGACAAAATACAATATCCATTCTTGAAAAAATAAAAGCATTCTGAAAGATAGGAATAGAAGGAAACTTTCTCAATATGCTAAATTGCATATATGAAAAACCCACAGTTATCATTGTACTTGATGAAAGAATGAAATTTTACCACTGAGATCAGGAACAATACAAGGATAACCACTCTCCTCAATGTTATTCAATATTGTGCTAGAAGATCTAGCTAGAGCAGTTAGGCAAGATAAAGATATAAAAACACCCAAATATGAAAAGAAGAAGTAAAACCTTTGTTATTCACTGATGTTATGATCCTATACTTAGAACACCAAAAAAAAAAAAAAAATCCAAAAGAAAACTATTAGAACTTATCATCAATTTCAAAAATGTGATGAGATACAAGATTAATATGCAAACCTCAAAAGCATTTCTATACACTACTAATGAGCAATCTGAGGAGGAAGTTAGAAAAAATTTCCATTTACAATAGTAACTAAAAGAATCAAATATTTATGAATCAATTTAACCAAGGACATAAAAGACCTGTATTCATAAAACTATAAAATATTGCTAAAAGAAACCAGTGATGATCTAAATAAATGGAACGATATTCCATGTTCATGGATTATAAGATTTAATATCATTAAAAGGTCAATACTATCCAAACTGATTTACAGATTTAACATAATCCTCATAAAAAT
>JAQZBX010049107.1:0-20012 GCA_029593785.1 Cabassous unicinctus | reverse complement strand
CTCCACAAGGCCAGCTGTGAACTGTCAGGCGAATGGCTCATCTCTTTTCCCAGGGCCTTCTCTCCTTCCTCACGACCAAGCTCCTCTGTGCTTACTTCCCCGGGCTCCAGCATTAAAACTCAGCATCAGAAATCCAACATCAAAAAACTCCAAATCTGTCCTTTGCCATGTCTTTTATCTTTGAGACCCCACCCACCAAGGGGCGAGGCTCAATGCCCTACTGACTTGTCCCAGTGAAATCCCCAATCATAACTTAATCATGCCCAGGTGAACAGACCAGTTTACAAGCATAATCCAATATCTATTTTTGGAATTCATAACTATATCAAACTGCCAAACTACAATACCTACCTCCTCCTACAATTGCATAAGATCTAACTTCTATTAAAAATCCTGATTTTATTGTAAATTGTTCTGTTTCTTTGATAGAACACCGAATGATACCTTCACCCTAGTCCATTTTCATCTTATTTTGTATTATTAAAAATTTAGTCAGGCATGCACTAGAGACTATATTCATATCTTTGCTTGTAGCTAGGTTCTGAAACTAATATTTTGTAAAGAGGAATGATGTGTGCAATTTCTGTTGTATATACTTAAAAAGAAAATTGGCTTGGACCCCACATCTCTCTTTCTCTGGCTAAAGGAATAGAGGGAGGAAGTATACAATGGTGACCTGACTTTTACTATGTAAAATGACCATTCTTAATGGATGGTAGGGCAATAAGAAGTAATGGATCTGGATCACTGAATGATCCCTAGAGTCAAGCTATCCTGCCAGGTTGGGTGTTTCAGCTCTGGAGTGTTATGTGAGCATAAACAAAATTCTGTCTTATTCAAGCTGTACTGTGGGTTCCCTTTGTTAAAGAAACATAGCCATACACTATTACAGACAGTAATAAAATGGAAAAACATTTTGCCTCAGAGCTCTGGCTAGTGCTTCCTAATAAAATAGTTTCCAAGGACTTGTGAGCTTCTCCAGGAAAACTCAACCTGTACAGTTAAGGTGTCCTTGATCATTCTGGAACTAGGCAGGTATTATATGATCAAAGTATTTTTTAAAATATTGTGCTTTAGTAAGCACACATTTATTGAGTTTTTATAATCTTGGTTATGCACATACTCATTGTTCATTTCAATTTGGTTTAAAGTTTAGAAGAGGCACCTGTTTACAAGGAAGAATGTCAATTCAAGTTTGGGTTAAGGCCAAGTTTTACAAATGACAAACTTATTGGTAGCAAATTTAGCAGCAGAAAGTACATTTTTGAGCAGGAGAGAACTGCCACATCTATCTTTAGAATGAACATTGAGTGGCTGAGCTGTCTATAGATATAATAGCAAAGAAAAAATATTTGAAGGATCCAATCTCAAAAAAAAAAAAAAAGGAGGGTAGTGGGAAATTCGGGGTTACACCAAACACTTAGCTATTTGTAGTTTTATGGGTGGAGGTAATATGCAAAAGATATAGATTTTAACTAATCGTGGCAAATGCTTCAGTAGTCATAAAGTAGGCCTGTTTATAGTGGGAAAGTCATGTGTAATATAGAATTGATACTTGTACAGAGAAAAGAATAAGATAAGATGTTGAAGCAAATCCATGAAGCATGAGACAAAAGATAATTCAGATTAAATAGGCTTCAAACTCTAGAATGCACCAAGTTATTAAAAGAATTAAAATGGAGCAATTGAGATGTAAAGACGAAGGTGAATGCTCTTAGTGAAGGCAGCGTAGCATTCATTCTCCTAGCCAAGGATGCATAGCAGTCTTTGTCTTGACAGAGAAAGAGCTGGGTGCCAAGCTTTCACTGAAGACTGCCCAGCAACAAGCTCTTCTAGGGAGGGCAGTGCATAAATTAATCCCTTTGGTAAGCATTTGTAGCTATTAATTTAATTAGGAAAAGCAGCATAGCATGAATCATCCTGGTGCAATAGCAAAATATTAATGAGGATTTTGAAATTCTAACCTTGAATAGGCACATTGGAGACTGTTCCCCAGTCAGAGTGGGCCAGGGATATCTCATTAGAAAAACAAAAAGGAATTAAGAAAACTTTCTCCTTTACAGCCATGTTCTATGGGGTTTCTGGAAGAGACCACAACTTATTTTTCCTTTTCTGATCTCATATTAAACAGGAACTTATTGTCCAGCATTGAAAGTGGAGATTGAATGGAGTTTACTATCTCTAAAATTTTATGAATCCTGATTACCCCCCCAATTTCCTAGTTTTAAATGTACAATACCTAGAAGACCGGTGGTTTTACCAACACAACTGTCTTCGAGGAAACTGTATTTGGTACTTTTCAAAGACTGTTAATGCTCTTTTTGTTAGCTGGATAGAAGGGTAACTGTTCAGTGATAACAAGAAATGTTCTATGGCTTTGACACAGACACTGAGTGTTCATCCCACAAGGCTCCTGCCGAGACTTCTCCATTTCAATTAAATAAGAAAATAGTTGTGTTTCAGATGCTTTAGAAGCTCATATTCCACCTTAGGCAGATTGTCTAGCATTTCATGTACTTTATAACAACTTTTTCCTCTGGTGAAATGCTTTAATGGGGTATGGGATCTTGACCTTGTAAAAAAACTTATATGATAAAGTTTAAATGTTGTCTCAAACTTTAATAAAGATACAATGGGAAAAAATTAAACCTCCAAAAATCCTCTTTACTCCTCTTCTATTCTTTTCTAATAGAAGAATTTAATTCAATGATTTCCAAATTTTTACAAAGAAAAACTGTAATTCTCATTTATTTTCTCTGCCTTCTATTATAAATATGATGCCCTTCCATTTTCTAAGTGGACATAAAGTTTGTAATTTGTTCTGTAGAATATTTGTGTACTAATTATGAATGAATCAAGTATCACAGGTCAAAAAAGGGGGCAGGTGCAGAAAACAGCCATTACAGAAGTAGATATTGTTATTAAAAATCAGAAAGTCAGTTCATTTATGTATGAAAATGTAACTTTTCCATGGACAGAAAAAAATGTGTGCATGTGGTGTGTGTACTAATTTCCAACCCTATAACTACCTGCTTGTTTAAATACAATGTACAATTATAAGAATAGAGTTATTTAATTGGCACTAACTCATCTGGCTTCAATTCTTTGCTTACCAATAATATATAAGGAAAGAAACAGGAGCATAGAGACAAACAATCCATGTCTTTCAAACATTAGTTTAGCCAAAGGAACAATTTAATCAACTGATTTTTGAAATTATGCATCAGAAATAAATTTATTATCTACCAGTATATGTTTTAGATTATTTAATATATTAGTTCTCAAAGTCTGTTCTTGGACCAGTAGCATTAGTATTCCCTGGGAATTGAGATTTGTTTACATACAGACAACATAAAAAGTTCACTAATAGAATAAAGGCATGCCTTTATTTTTGTGCTTCACTCTATTAAACTTCACAAATACTGTGTTTTTTACAAATTGAAGGTTTGTGGCAACCCTGTATTGAGCAAGTCTATCGGTACCATTTTTCCAACACCACATGCTCACTTCCTGTGTTTGTGTCACATTTCGGTAATTCTCTCAATATTTCTGTGATCTTTGATGTTACTATTGTAATTGTTTGGAGGTAGCACAAACTGTGCCCATATAAGATGGCAAATGTAATTGATAACTGTTGTGTGTGTTCTGAATGCTTCACTCACTGGCCATTCCCCTTCTCTCTTCCTCTCCTCAGGCCTCCCTCATCCTTGAGATACAATATTATTGAAATTTGGCCATTTGAGAACCCTGTAATGTCCACTAAGTGGTCAAGTGGAGGAAAGGGTCATAATTCTCTCACTTTAAATTAAGAGTTAAAAATGATTAAGCTTAGTGAGGAAGGCATGTCAAAACCCGAGATAAGCAGTACGCTAGGCCTCTTTGCCAAAGAGTTAGCCAAGTTGTGAATGGAAAGGAAAAGTTCGTGAAGGAAATTAAAAGTGCTCTTCCAGTGAACACACGAATGATAAGAAAACAAAACAGCCTTATTGCTCATATGGAGAAAGTTTTAGTGGTCTGGATAGAAAAATTAAACCAGCCACAACATTCACTTAAGCCAAAGACTAATCCAGAGCAAGGCCCTGAGTCTCTTCAGTTCCAAAGGTTGGAGAGGGGAGGAAGCTCAGAAGAAACATTTGAAGATAGCAGACTTTGGTTCATGAAATTTAAAGAAAGAAACCATCTCTATAACATAAAAATGCAAGGTAAAGCACCAAGTGCTGATGACTTTGAGGGGTTCAAGACTTCAGTGAAAGAAGTAATTGGAGATGTGGTAGAAATAGAGAGAGAATTAGAATAAGAAGTAGAGACTGAAGTTGTGACTGAATTTCTGCAATCACATGATAAAACTTGAACGAATGAGGAGTTGCTTCTTATGGATGAACAAGGAGAGTTGTTTATTGGGATGGAATCTACTCCTTGTGAACATGCAGTGGACATTGAAATGACAATAAATTGTTTAGAATATTCCATATGTTTAGTTGATAAAACAGTGGTAGGGTTTGAGAGGATTGACTCCAATTTTGGAAGAAGTTCTACCATGGATAAAATGTTATCAAATAGCATCTCATGCAACAGAGAACTCTTTCTTAAAAGAAAGAGTCAATCAATGTGGCAAACTTCATTGTTGACTTATTTTAAGAAATTGCCACAGCCACCCCAACCTTCAGCAGCCTTCTCCCTGATCAGTCTGCAGCCATCAACATGGAGGCAAGACCCTCCACAAGCAAAAAGATTGAGTCACTGAAGGCTCAGGTAATGGTTAGCATTTTTTAGCAATAAAGTATTCTTAATTAAGGTATGTACATTGTTTCTTTAGACATAATGCTATTGTACACTTAATAGACTACAGTATAGTAGAACCATAACTTTTATATGCATTGGGAGCCAAAACATTTGGGTTATTTATTTTATTGTGATGTTCGCTTTATTGTAGCATTCTGGAGTCAAACCCACAATATCTCCAACATATGCCTATATACAAGTTGTATTCTGGCAAACACACACACACACTTTTTCTCCAGTAAATCACTATGAAACACGATTATACATGTATATGTGTATAGGTTTAGAAACACATAGAAATGCATTTAGAACATTTTTAAACAAAATGCTGTTTGTGAGTTATCTCTGAGTATCATTTGTGGATTATGTCTGTCATGTATGTATTACACTTCCTCTTCCAATTAATTCTTTATATTTTTGTTAGTTTGTTTTGTAATGTTTGTGCCAGTCATTTTATTTGTTATTTTAATTGCATAATATTTTTCAAGAGGTTTGAAATCTACAATCTTTATTATATGCATATTTGCTAAATTATATGACTTGATGTTGCTGTTTGTCCTTTATAATACCTGTCCCGACTTACACATTTGTTATTTTGGGTTCTCTCTTGGTTAATACTGGGTAGCAGTAATAGAGTTTTGTGGGAAGGGTACACATAGCATAGAGCTCATGAGTCCTCACATTGATAAAATTGTCTTTATGTTAATTTTACAGGCAAATTGTAACATTGTTGGAATAGAATAGAGTTGAAAGATATTCTTTCTCACTAAATTTCTCAATATATTTAAACGGTATTTTTGGAATCAGTTGTCAAAATGTTTTATATCTTTGGGGCCAGTGCAGAGGTCTTTATTTAAAATTTCTGGCTTCCAATTCTGATATCTGCCTGGCTGCAATATAGTGAATTCCCAGGACTCATATTTGACCTAAAGTCTCCCTCCCATACCTTGTGAGTTATGAATTATTTACAATTGCTCTTAGAATAAAGACCAACATCCTCAACCTGACCTACACATGATCTGATCCCAACCTGCCTCTCCTGCTCAAATTTGCCAAGGGCAAACGCAACTATCTCTGTCCCTAGTCACTAAACAAGAGATGCTATATTACTGTTAGTCGAAAGATTTCTATAACAGGATACTTTTTTCATCACATCAAAATAAGGGCTAAGTTCAATAAGATATTGAAATTCCCTGAACTAATAAAGGCTTATCTCTCCTTGCCACTCTTTCAACGTTACTCTGGCCACAACTGTCAGTCTTCAGGAAAGAAAGGGAATCAAAGATTGTTTTTCTGTTGTTGAGGTGACATGGGAAATGAATCCTAAATCCAGTGACTCCAACAAATCTCTCTCTTTTTCTTTTTTAGTGAGATAATGAATTTTACTCCACCATGAACCAGGGTAAAATAAATTTTATTGTGAAAGAGAAGGCTGATGTGCATCCAACAAATCACTTTTATATGTTAATTTTATCCTTTTTATAAAAGTAGAGGTTGACACTCAAAATCGTCCATTTCTCTTCCTACCTATTGGCAGTCTGGGATGTTGCTGAAACTGCTTCTTGAGTAACTGGCAAGTGAAAAAGAGGCAGTGAAGGAATCTAGGAGCTGGGTTACAGAGAGCTTCAGGAAGCCTGGGATTGACTGCTAATGTTTCAATATTACTTAATGTTACCATTGTAAAAGGAACTAGTATCATAGCAGGAATTTGAGATGGCATTTATCCATCTAAGAAACAGGCTAGAGAAATGGATATATAGTTCTGATTCTTAATTTCTGCTGAAATAATTTTCCTCTGTTTCAATTTTAAAGTATAGTAATTGACAAAAATCTAGTTTTGTGTTTGTCACAGATAAGACAAGAGGGAATTACTCATTCCCTTTCCTTGATCAGTAGTTATTGGCTATTTTTAGCATCCCATTATTATTTTAATCTGGAAACAAAAGCCCTTTCTCTGAGCACAATGATAGGCAAAGGCTCAGCTAGAGGTGCTGTCCTCAATATTCAATAACACAAGCATCATGTGTGTAAGTGTGTAAGTGTGTTTGTGTGTGTGCAAGCATGTGCTATCAGTAAAAATAATGTCAGATACTTAAGTGTCTGAAAACGTGACATAAAATGACTTAAAACAACCAGGGCAGTTTTATCTCACATACCCCAAAGCCTGGAAGTAGTGTAGTTCCAGGTCCAAATCAATTTATCTTCTGTTCTCCCAGGTTTTCCCTTTTTGATATACAATTTTGTTGTTTGTTTTTCCTTCAGGCTGCCGTTTCTCATGGTCATAAAATGGCTCTTAGCAGAAAACAAATTCATGTCCAATACACCTGTGAAAAAATCTGTCCTACAAACTTTGAAGTAAAAAATTCTTCCAGTCTGCATGGTCTAACTTAGGTGAAGTGCCCCCACCACTGAATCAATAACAAATATCAGAGAATAAGATGTATTGATTGGTGTAAACCAAGATTCCTTCCCAATCCCTGGCAATAGAATTGGGATGCCCAGGATTGATTTAAACGACTTGTGGCAGTTTGGCATTGTTTATGAATTCCAAAAGTAGATATTGAATTATGCTTGTAAACTGGTCTGTACCTAGGCATGATTAAATTATGATTAAAGCTTTGATTGCACCATGTCTATAGGACGTTGAGTACCCAGTAGGGACACACAGAGAAAAGTGCAAGGCAGAGAAGAGAGAGTTTTGATCCTGGAGCCCTGGAAGTAAACATGCAGGAGAAGCAGATACATGAAGAAAGAGAGAAGTTTCTGTTAGACACAGCAGAGGCCCCAGGAAGAGAGACAGGCCATTCACCTGAGAATTTACAGCTTACCTTGTGGAGACAACAGAGCAGCTGATCCCGGAGAGAATTGAGCCCCAGGAGAGAGATGAGACTTATACCAGCCTACAGCTGATATTGAAAGAAGCTGGGACCATGGAGCCTTAAGAGGAAGAGGTAGGCTGAACATCGGCAGCCATCTTGCTTGAACATGTGACAACAGACTTTGGTGAGGGAAGTAACTTCAGCTTTACGGCCTGATAACTGGAAACTTCTACCCCAAATAAATACCTTTTATAAAAGCCAACAGATTTCCAGTACTTTGCATCAGCACCTTTGGCTGAGTAATATACTACCATATACTACTAAATACCCATCTTGAGTTGGGTATTGGGTCAGCTTCTCCTGAGTCATAAGGGATGATTGGGGGTGGGTGACTCCTAAAGAAAATTGGGATTTTAGGGGTGATAGCACCCTGAGAAGGAAATAGACATTATCTCTTTAAGATAAAATGTATGTCTCATTTGAAAAATACTTCTGAGGCTAACCAGATAAAAAGTGGATAAAAAGTTTATTTTCTAATATGCTTATACAATATAATAACAGACTCTGCAATTATATGGTTTTGAATTCTAAATTTAAACCCGTTGCTCACTTGCTGAGTGTGTTTGGGGAAGTTTCTCTTCCAAAAAATAAGCAAATAATACTACTTACCACATTGGATTATTTTACTTTAATTATATAAGTGAGATAATTCATGGGCCTGGCAATAAATGTTAGCTTTATTTTTGTTATTATTAATTGTTCTTAAAGTTCAAGAATGTTATATCAATACATTTTTCTTGATCATATTCTTTTAAATTTTCTAGAATAAACACTTTTAATCCATAGATTCAGTTTTTCTCTTATTTTAGAAAATGTGTTTTTCACTGATAGTTTATATTTAAATTTTTTCTGTTTTATTTGCTTTATTATCTTCTTCAGAGACATAATCATCTTCATGTTGTAAATGTGATATATATCTTCCACATTTGTCATTTTGCCTCTACTCATTCAACTCCTGTCATTTTTTTGTTTGCTTTACTGTGATTTTCTCAGCCTTTTCTGAACATAACTGATTTTTTGTTGTTAATTTTACTCCTTTTTGTTTCTAATCTGTTGTTTGGTTGGAAAATGGTATTGTTTTCTTCTCCATTTCTTTCTTACTAGCATCTATTAAATTTATTTCTTTTGTCTTAGCATCTCAATGTTGAAACTTAATTTCAGTAAATTCATGTTATTTACTATTTCTTTGACAGTGAAAAGTAACTGATTAAATTTGTCTTTGGGGGCAAATCTGTTTCCAAAATGAATTCTCTATTTGTATTTTGCATATGAAATTCCTTTCCTTATTTCCTTATTTATATTCATCTACTCACTCATTCTTGTCTTAAAATTGGTCTCATTTTCCCCTCCTTGCATGTTTATCTTTGGGCATAATTTGAGTCTACCATTGGTCTCCAAATAGTGTGAATAATTATCTGTTACCTCCCTTATCTGTATATTCTTTAAAACCTGCTCTCAAGATTGAGGGCTTGAGGAGTAAATGCTCCTGGTCACTATTTTTTTTACTTGAGTACCAGACGTTTCCCTCCCTAATCTGGTGAATATCTAATCTTGTTAAAAATTGTCCTACAATTCATACTTCAGGATGAACCAGACATTATGGTGTTACCCCCAGGGAATAAATAGATTTGTTTCAAGTGGTTATATTTTAAATTATGTAGTTATTTTTACTTTTTGTTTGTTTGCTGCTATCTCATTTCATACTTACAGTTACACTTTGGAGATTGTTCTGTCTTCTGTTGGAACAAAATGGGAAAATGTTGAATTTTAGTAGCTCTCCTTATCCAAGCACCAAGATGTTACAAATTTACAGTGGAAATAAAGGGTAGTGTTTGGGGATGTTTAGCATTATTCCCCAGAATGCACTGTTACTTATTTATTCCCAAATTATTGAATGTGTGGTGTAGCTGTTAAGAATGCTCAGCAAGAAATAACAGATACTGACTAGCAATAGCTTAGACAAATTGAACTTTATACTTATTATTTAATAACAATTAGCCCAGAGGTAGGCAGATTAGATAATCTGCTAAATGATATGACTGACATCTCTTCATTCTCTAGGTCTTTTTCTCATGAATGGATGATAGCCATCACAGCTCCAACAGGAAATTAGAGGAATATTTTCAGGAGAAACTAAATGGCCTAAGAAAACAGAACATTTATGGTTCCCTGATGAAATACCTAGACACTTGCCCAATAATATAAAAAATTAAGATTTGGTTTCCACACAAAGAGCTCTCTAGTGCATCACCCTTAAATTGCAAATATTGCCAGCCATGTGAGAAAAAAGTAGTCAGTTTTTCTGACTGATATATTTTTTAAAATGACAGAATTTGGTATATCTTAAACTGGGTGCTAGCTATATGGGAATTCAGTTATTGTTCTTTAACTCACATAGAGATAATATATACATTCATTTGTATGCATTGTACATTTTACATTGAAAACCCTGTTTGAAAAGATTTTTTCCCCCCTTTTTTTATTTTTTAAAAGATACTTCTATTACATAAATGTTACAGAGAATATATAGGGGATTCCCATATGCCCCCCTCCCCCCACCTCCCACAGCAACATCATTCCTCCATGTGATACAGTTATTGCAATTGATAGAGTTTTGAGGCAGGAAGAAAGGAGAAAGGCAAAATCGCAAATCTCAGCACACCTTCTCTTCTGAATTAGGGGACAGTGTTTCATGGCCACTGCCTAGCAGGCAGTGTGGAGGGCAGCAAGGGGGAGGAAGTCTGGGTCTGGGTGTTGTGTGAGAAAAAGTACAGTGTTTTTGCCACAAGGACCCATCTCATTCCTGACTCCCTTGTGCCCCAAATTATGGAATCTGCAACAAAGCAAAAGTAAATATCTTAACATGTCCTGAATCCCCTGTAAATTTCATTCTAAAACAAGTTGTCACTCATTCTGCTTTCTTTTCTTTCTAGAATGTCCTTCACAGCTATTTCTACATGTGGAAATTGTACTCAACCTCCAAGTTCTGGCTGATCTATCAATCCCTCCATGGATACTTCCTGGTCTTACTCATTACTCTCGGTCAGAATCTCTGTCTTACTTCTCTAATCTATTATAGCATTTTAAAAAGGATATTTTAGAATGTTTTAAATTCTAATATGTATTAAGATGATTTCTCTACAAATATCATCATTCCCACTAGTTGGCAAGATCTGTCAAGTCAATCTGTTTTTCAACTTACCTATTCCTAAACACATTACTAAATTCTTGGCCATAGTAAATGCTCATTTTTGCCTGTTTCCAAAAATAGAAAAAAGACAAAATCATTCAAGTGGATGCATCTCATTTGATCAGAAATTTTATTTATATTTTAAAACCTCTTTGGAAAGAAGTAAATGAATATAAGTGTAGATTATGGTTTGTAATGCTTTTAAGAATACTTAGCATAGAGAGGAAGCCTGTCCTTGCATAATTCCAAGCACTTCCATTCCTGCAGAGACTCTTCAGGAGAGTGGCTGATTTACAAGAAGAACAGCAATTTGATTCATCTTTTTTTTTGCTCACTGTCTGGGTCTCAGGGTGGCTGTGCTTTATCAAGTGGATGGCCTGCTGAATAGGGTCTCATAGAGTTCTCCACTGACATAGAAGTCTATGACATTATGTAGTTACTGTGTCTACAGATGATAAATAATGCCAGACTTCATGCTGCCTTTTTATGTCTTTCTGGAATCTGACTAACCTTTAAGGCTATAAGTTACAATTTCCCACAGTCTACTGCTCTGCTAACAATAGGATCATTCCCTTGTGTTCAGCTGAGCTAACCAAAATTCTAAAATTCAGTGGAAAGAGATGGGGTTTCTTGCTTTAATGTTGGATTCTATTTTTCCCCATTTTTAAAATTGTATATATGGTTACATCTTGGAGATCTGTGGCTTTTATGCATTGTTGAACATTTAATGCCCAAGTTAAGATAAACACAATCCTTTATAATCCTTGCCAATCCCTTTTGATTAAATACTGTTCCCGGACTTTTAAGTGAGTGCAGAGGGGCCAGTAAAGCTGCTTCGCCTAATTGTTGTTGGCATTCTTTCTCCTTGGGGCTTTGATGGGATGTTTTCTTTGACATTCTTTCACAGTAAAACTGCTGTGAATTCCTGTACACTTTGCAGGAATGTTTACATTATTATGTCTGGATTTTTTTTTTCTCCTCAATTAGCCCCTACAAAGGGAATAAGAATCAGTTATGGGAATTCTTGGTGAGAATCACAGAGCACTGGATGCCATCATCAAAATTTTTAAATGTTAGAGGCTATTCTGGGAAAAAATAGATATGTTTAAGTATTATAAATATTTATAGAATGCACTTTTATAATTGCATATTGGATAAAAATTTAACTAGGATTTGTGGTGTCACATATATTGATTTATTGTTTTGCTTTGTTTAAAGAATTAATTGGTTTAGATCCAGTAATATAAGTAACTTCTTATTTAGGTTTTTTTTGAAAAACACATTTTCAATCAAATAGATCAGTGACCTCGATCTAGCATGTAAGTGCTCCACAAAAACAAACAAAAAAAAACAAATCTAGCAACATGACTCAGTATTAATCAGGAATATATATTCTTCAGATCCAAGTTTTGGTTAGGCTCAGTCAACCAGAAAAATGCCAGAAGACAAGAAATTGTAACTCAGATTGCATTGAGTGTCTTTAATGTGCTTTTATAGGAGCTTGTAAAAAAATTTGGATCTTTGTTTTAACATTTTGTTGGCAATTCTTGTATATACATGTACATCTATGGAGGCTTTTGATAATTTTAAGCACCTGCTCTATTTAAAAGTGTAGTTTAGCTCTTAAAATATTCTGTTATACATTTACAGATTCAAAGCAGTACCTGCATATAATTTTTCTAAGAATAATGATTCAAAACCTATTGAATTAGAATTAAAGAGAAACTTACATTGACGCCTTCTGACTAGGAGCCTGTTTTCCCAGAAAATTAGGCAAAGCTGATATTCTTTGTTTTTTTTTTTTTTTCTCCAACAGAGCCAGTTACCTTAAAGAAATTCAATATTTTCTCACTGTATGCTTAAATTTTCAGCTCACCTTAGAAAAACACTTCTTCAAAGGACATAGATGACATTCTGAAGTATATTTTAAAAACAATTATTTATATAAATAAAAATATGCCCTATTATCACCCATTTGTAAAATCACCATAAGGTGTATTTCCTTTTTATACACAAGTTACTATGGCTCCACCTTCATTTGTTCACATAGGAATTCAACTTTCTCAAATGCTCCTTAGCAACAGGTGCTCAGTCCATTGCTCAGGTGTTGGTTAGGTTACCGGAGCTGATCCTTTTACTGAAGGTTTGTCTAAGTAGCATGTTCAGTATCATGCTCAGTCTACAAGCCAGAATGCCTTCAATGATTAGCAACTAGCTTTTTAATCTCTTTTTTAAAGCCGCTTCTTGGAGCCAAAGTTAGTTGTTAAAGCATGGCATAAGAAATGCTACAGGATTCTGCCACTCACAGAACCTAACCCCCTCCCTCGACTCCCAAATCCCAGTTAGCAGAAATCTCAAAGGCTAGTACAGATTTCTTTTTAAATTTTCAATTGAAAAATGTGATATAGTTATTTTGTGACAACATCCAGTTTCAGAAGTATCTAAAAATATTAATGTTTCAAAAATATCCTTAAAATTCAAGGACAACTGATGATACTTTCTGAAATAATGAGAGGTGCCCTTATTCAGGCTTTGACCTTGAGATTTATTTCTTCATAATATCAGACCAACCGGGAGAAGTCAGTATTGGAAAATGGCATTAGTGCTCCTGGAATGCTTTCAAATACTGGTGTAATGTAGTCACTTACCTTCACAGAAAAAGATTTATTCTAGCACTTTAAATAATAATCATTAAATTATGTCTTTTATTTTTGAATGATAATGCAAAGAGTTTTTTAATGTTTCAGATAATATCTGAAATAGGAAAGGTCTGTATATATGACAAAGTCAAGAAATTCAAATTTGGCAGAAAAAGTAAATAGGTTATCATAATTTTTTCAATTGGGAAGGATAAATTGAAGTACAGTTTACTAGGATGGATTCCATATTTTAGGTCCATTAGTAATCAAGTAAAATGTAACTACAGTGAAAAAGAGATAGTTTAGTGTTTATGGCTTTTGCTAATTTTGGAATTTGTGATTATATGTTTGGCTTTCATTTCCATCATATTGAACTAAATCAAAATCTAAAGAGTTTAAAATCGATGTATTTGGTAACTTTATCTCATCAGTTTGTAGGAAAATATAACTCACATTTTGGGGTTCATTTTATTTTTAAATAATTTCAAATGCAGAAAAATAGCATATATACACAGAACTCCTGCATATGTTTCACCCAGATTCCCTAATTATTAACAGCTTACCACATTTACTTTATCATGCTCCATCTCTCTCTTAGGGATATATACAGAGAGAGACAGAGAGAGAGAGAGAGAGAGAGACAGAAAGAGAGAGAGAGTGATGCCCTATAACAAAATATTTCAGTATGTATTTAGTAAGAATAAGGATAGCTTCTTATATAACTACAGAGGAAATATGAAAATCTGGAAGTTAACGTTTATACAATACTGTTATCTAGTGTACACACCTTATTCAGATTATACCAATTATCACAATTATGTCTTTCAAGGCAAATATTATTATTATCCTGATATTATTATAGAATTTTTATTATTCTAGTCTAGTCATGGAATGCATTTATTTCTCACATCTCTTATTTAGTCTCCTTTAATTTGAACAGGCCAGTTATGTCTCATGACTTAGAAGTTTCTGATGTTTATAATTATTATATTCAGGTATATGTTTTGGAGAGAAACACCATGGGAGTGATATCAAGACTTTCTCAGTGTAGTGGTATTGGTTCTCTTACTGATTATGCTAACTTTGATGCCTGAATTAAAGTTGTGTCTGCAGGTTTGAAAAAACTTATTTAAAGACTTTACTTATTTTGCTGCACAAACTTGATGTTTATGTGTATGTTGCAACTAGATTTCAATAATCAGCCTTTCAAAATTGCCTCAGTCAGCGACGAATGTAGGCCATTTTCCATCAGAATATACCATGCAGAACTGGGTGGGAGAGAGTGTGGCCTGTGATGTGAACTGTGGTCTATGCTCGGTGGCAAGGCCCCAGGATGTGTATATCCATTGTGGGTGTAGTACCACGTGGATGGGGAATGGTTTTGTGGGGTGGTGTTGGGGGTGTGGGCGGTGGGGAGCATGGGAATCCCTGTAGTTTCTTAGTAATATTTGGGTAATCTAGGCACCTTTATAAAATGTATACATATATATATATAACAAATAACATTTATGTAAACAAATGCACATATATGCATATGTATTATATATCATTTTACCAAAAAAAATAAATAAATAAATAAATAAAACACACACACACACACACACACACAAAAAAAATTGCCTCAGTGATAAAGTATAACCAGATGAAAATTAAAGATAAAAAATCTCATTGCTATAATTTAAGAACAAAGTGGGAAAATATGGCTCTTTTTTCCACCATCTAGTGAGCAAACTACTGTTTGCCATTCCAATTAGAAGTTCATTTTATAGAACCTATTCTTCATCTACTTGTCTTGGGCCTGTTTGGAAACCTTCATGTTATAAGTATTACACAAACAAGTACTATTGGGTATAATAATAAGGAAACTTAAAGTTTGCCTCTCAATATTTATCTTCTTCTGTTCTTTTAAATTTATTTTATGTGTTTATTTATTTGTTTGTTTGTTTGTGGATGAAAAGTTGAGCAGACCCAGTTCTTAAGTCACAAAACAGGCTCATTCCAGTAATTAAAATGTTTGGTACTATGCTATAATCCCAACTATGAACATGGGGCTAAAGTTGAGTCTTCCCTATTTCCATGGCCCTCAGCACAGTCTATATGGAGTCAAAAAAGAGAGATGAGTCTATATTCTGATGCTTCTCTCCTTTTTATTTCTTGTCTTCCATAGTGCCATCTACTGTCTCTTACTTTTTTAGGCTTATGTCAGTGGTAGGTTGAAGGACTTGGAGGGGAACAATCTGAACAGGGAAGTTTTCACTTGATGACTATTGTGCTATCTTGGCAGCTATGCATAGCTCTTTATATCAGTCATGGATAATTTTGTGAGTTCTTTAGAACCACCCATTATGAGGAATTTACATTAGTGCTTTGTCATATTAAACATGATCACTTTCAAATCTTTAATTTTCTAGTATATGTATTACATCTCATTCTGGTTCTGTTGCTTGGCAGTACATTTGTTCATCTTCCTTTTTTTGCATGTCTTGTAATTTTTTGAAAACCAGAAATTTTGTGTAGCATAAACTGAAGTAAATAGTTTTCATACCTAAAATGGCCATGCATTTTCTTCTGCTGTCTCTTTATTGTGGGGATTTGAGTTGATCTAGTCTGAAATTGCTCTGCTGCTAGCACCCCCAGCCCCTTGCCAGACACAATTGTCATTCTTTTCTGGAGAAAGGTAGCATTATCCTAGATCTTCCAATTATATCCACAATTCTTCAAATGCAATATCCATTGCAATGTAAAATAAGCAAGTAAGGACTACAGTGACATGATCAACCAAAAACAGGAACAAAAACCAACAAAATAACTCCAGAGGGACTCTAGGTATTAAAATTAACAGCCTCAGACTTTAAAATAATTATATTTGTTATTTTCACAGAAATAAAAGACAATTTGACAGATTATTAAAATCAAAAAAGGAGAAAACAGATTTGAAACATAAGAAATGTAGAAAATCTAAAATTGAAAAATAAAATAACCAAATGAAAAATCTTTGGAACACCCCAGTAACAATAAGCACAACTAGTATGAAGATCTTAGTTTCTAATATTCTAATATTGTTCTTCAGTAAAAGAAACCAGGTCTCTGGAAAAGTGGCTGTTATACTAGTGTCAGGAAATATGCAAAATGAGCCTAGAGCATCTTGTAGTGCCAATAAGCAAGGAAATGTTAAAAAAAAAAAAAATAGAAAGGAAAAAGAAAAGAAAACCTACGTTGATGGGGTTATGTCAAAGGGGCACAGGAGTCAATTGAAACAGCCTTCCATAAACAAAGTGAGCAATTTAAATACCAGAATAAATACCATATTTTATTAGATTATTACCCAAAAGTAAATATATAAATAAACAATTGGATAAATAAATAAATGGGGGAGAATAAATACATTTCCCATGCATAAAAATTCCAAATAATTCACATGATACTCTACCCTAAAGGAAGGGGAGCATAGCTCCTCTGTACTTAGTGTGTACTCCACATAGTAACTTCCTTTCCAAGGAGTACAGTATCGAAAGGAAAAATAAAGAATGTCTTTACAGCGGAGAAACCTGACCAACACTGCATCAGCCAGGTGATCAAGGTCATCATTAACAGCCATAAATCGTGTATACACTATGTATGCTTGATATGGAATGATTAAAATGGCAACTTACCTATGTAAAAAAAATATACCTCCCACAAAACTATGCTTCCTATCTAAATATGAGAAAAACATTAAGCAATTTTTGATAGACCGACATACTAAAATATACTTGGCCAGTGGCCTGCAAAGGTGTCAATGCCATCAAAAACAAGGAGAGTCTGAGAAAATGTCACAGTCAAGAGGAATTTAAGGAGATATGACAACCAAATATAATGAAGTGGGTTAAACTATAGAAAAACAATAGCTAAGAAACTAGGATAACCTGAATAGATCATGGGTTTAGTTAATAAAGTATCATATTTGTTCATTAATTATAATAAATGTACCATATAAATATAAGATTTTAAGAGTGGAAAAACTGTGCAACTCTAAAACTGTTCTAAAAATAAAGTCTCTAATAAGAAAAAATAAAAACCTCAATAAATGGGTTTACAAAATATTCAATGCAATTGAAAACAGAGTACGTGAACTTGAAGACAAGGTTGGAACATATAGTCATGGGAAGCATAGGGAGACAAAGGGTCAAAAATAGAGAGAAGAAGACCATTAAGAAAGAACTATCTAACAAAGATGGTGGCAGAGTAAAGACCTCCAAGAGTCAACTTGTCCTACAGTGCAGTTAGTAATCACCCAGAGCTGTCTAACGTACCTGTTTGGGGAGTCCAGGAGACCAAATTAGCATCCTGCAACACTCATTGAAGAATGGAAAGAGGACACTGCCCATCTGCAGTGAAGATTCATGAGTAAAGTACTCTATGATGTGGAGGCCTGTGTCCATGCCCCAAGGGTAGTGCAAGCTGCCTCGGGAACTATTCCCTGGCTGGAATTGGAGCTCCATCTTCCAAAAACAGGGGAGAAAGAAACAATCGGGCACCTACATCAGCTAATGACTAGTAAATTTGGCTGGCTAAAGTTTGAACCTGTCCAAGTCAGAAAGAGGCCAGTAGCCTTCATTTTAACTCTACCCCTGGCACGAGGGGAAGTGGAGCTGATTGAATATAACAGTAATGATAGGGAACAACTTCTTTGAACCCCGGTCAGACTGCAGTCCTAGCCTAGGATCCAGCCCCACCTCTGGCAGGGAGGAAGCTGGGGTGACCTGCACAGCTTCTCTGGGCAACTGTAGTTACTTTTGGCCCACATGGACTATATTTTTGGGCACCTGTGGCTCCATCCCAACCCTCCCAATAGTATAAGAAGGGGGTGGTGATTCTCCAGCTTCTCTGTGCAACTGCAGGACCCTGCAGCCTGCACAAACTGATTGTTGGGCAAATCTGTGACTACTTCCTTGACTCCAATAGGACAGGAGGTGGATGGTGTTTCCTCACCCTCTCCAGACAACTACAGCCACTTTCAGCCTATATGGACTAGACTGTTAGACACATCTCTGGCTCCATCCCTGCTCTGACATGGAGGAGGAACAATAGTGCTCCCTCAGCCTCTCTGGGCAACTGTAGTCACTTTTGGGCTATACAGATTAGACCACTGTGCATACCAGTGGCTTCACCCCAACCTCTGACAGGGCAGGAAAGGCAATGTTCCCTCACCATCTCCAGCAACTGTAGTCACTCCTGGCCTGCACAAACTAGATTGTTGGGTACTCCTGAGACTCCATCCCCACTGTTGGCATGATAAAGGAGGGCCAGTGCTTCATAGTCTACCTGGGCAACTATGGTCAGTTTTGACCTGCATGGTTTAGTTTGTTGCCTACACCTCTAGCTCCATCCCCACCCCAGGCAGGGGAGGAAGGAGTATGAAGCTTCATAAGTCACTCCAGGCATTTACAGTTGGTTTTAGCTTGCACGGCTTGGATTACTGCACATGGCTGTTGCTCCATCCCTACCCCTGGGAAGGGAAAAAGGTGAGAGAAGCTTACCTAGGGCAATGCAGACAGCTTCAGGTTCCATGGCTTACAGTACCAACTGCACCCTCAGCTCCAGCTACACAACCAGAAAGGAATAAAGGGCAGCAGATGAAAAAAAAGCTGAACAAAATTCAGATTGACTAAACATGTGCCACTATAGAGTTCCAAATTAAGTTGAACCAAGTATCAAAGAAGGGCTGTAGCACAAAGCCAATCAAATAGAAATCCCTAGACTAAAGAGAGAAATTGCACCCAGAATAAATATATCTAGTAAATCAGATGCCAAAAAAACCAACAAATAATTGCAATCCATACCAAAAAACAGGAAGATATGGCCTAGTGAAAGGAACAAGATAATCCTCCAGATGACATAGAGGAGTTGAGACAACGAATCACAGATGTTCAAACAAATCTTCTTAAAAATTCAGTGAGACAGCCAAAGACATTAAGGATATTAAGAAGACACTATGTGAGCACAAAGAAGAATTTGAAAGCATACATAGGGAAATAGCAGATCTTACAGGAATGAAGGGCACAATAAATGAAATGTAAAATACACTGGAGGCATATAACAACAGCTTTGAGGAGGCAGAAGAAAGGATCGGTGAGCTTGAAGACATGACCTTCGAAAGCAAACATACAAAAGAAAAGATGAAGTAAAGACTGGAAAATATTAAACAGGGTCTTGGGGAACTAAAAGATGGCAAATAAAATCAGAAATGAAAATGGTGACAATACTACTGACACCACAGAAATAAAAGAGATCATAAGATGATACTATAAACAACTGTTCACCAACAAACTAGACAATGTAGATGAAACAGAAAAATTCCTAGGAACATATGAACAAACTACACTGACCTTAACAGAAATAGAAGAACTCAACAAACCAATCGCAAATGAAGAGATTTAAACAGTCATCAAACAGCTCCACAAAATGAAAAGCCCAGAGCTGATGACTTCATAGGTGAATTCTACCAAGCATTCAAAGAATATTTAAGGGAAGCGGGTGTGG
>JAQZBX010049106.1:0-20016 GCA_029593785.1 Cabassous unicinctus | reverse complement strand
TGAAACACTCAGAAATCAACACAATTCTTAGGACTCTGTTATCTTGTGGCTGGTTACCTCAGAAAATGACCCACTGTCCCTTATGCTAGTGATCCATCTTGCTGGCGATTAAGCATCTCTTTCTCCCTTCTCTTTCCTTCTGCTGCTCTTTCTAGGTCTCCAATCACTGCTGTCTTTTTACCTCATTCCCTCTGGCTTCTGTTTATTATTACTGACACTGAGCTTCTGCCTACCACCTTCTCCTCGCATGTCTTGGCTTCTTCCCACCCTACTGTCTGCTACCTCTCTGTGTACTGCATTTGAACTCACCAAGAGAAAGGATCTCTTGGTCAGGCCCATCCAGGATAAAGCAGCCCTGCTGGGAAATAGTCACAGGTCAGACCATCATGTAGGCTGCTGGTCGATGGTGTGTGTCCAATGCTCATTCCTGGTCAGGTTATGTGGACACAGAGCAATGAGGTCACATGGTTCAGAACAAACTGACCTACATACAAACAGCTTTGTTCAGAAGCATCTTCTCCAGTGCCACAAGCAAAGGCACTGAGGTAGAAAAGCAGGGCATCTCTTCAGAACTACAAGCTGCTTGGCCATGTCAGAAGGTAAAGTAGAAACAGAGAGTGTCTAGGGATGAGACTGGCCCAGGTCATGGAGGGCTTATGCTCAAGGTTTAGGATGTAGAAGGGATGAATTTCAGTCTAAAACACTAAAATAGCCACTGTTCTATCCACATAGCCATTGAGGTATGCCACTGGCACCATGGCTTCCATGACAGTAAGGGGCATATGAACTTCTGCCAAAGCTGGAGTTATCAGTGCTCATGTCAAGCCACCCCCAGCCATTAAATAGTCATTTCCCTCTGAAGCGGGAGGGGACCCAGAGGTGAAGAGAGGCAGAACCAAAGGTAAAGCTCCTCTTTATGTTGATCCCTCATCACACAGGGAGTAATAGAGCCAGAAATCAGCAGCCTGGCTCTCGAGTCCATACCCACTGCTCTCTCAGTATGCAGACAGGCTTGTAACCTGGATTCTTTCCTCTCAGAATGCCAGCTCAGACAGCCCTACCTCTGCTTCCCCTCTGTTGGCTTCATGAGCTTACAGAACAGAACTGGGTTTTTTTAATAGGAACGCCTGTCCCATTAGAGAATTCATTTATGAAACAGCCAGGCTAAATGCAATGAATCACAGGATAACACATCTAAAAATGGGGGGCAAGAGCTGGGTATTCAGTAGGAAATGTAAGCGATGGAAGGGCAAAGAATATCACTTTTCCAAGGAAAGCTGTGTGCTATGGAGGAGATGAGAATCCATCATTGACAAAGATGAGATGGGGGGAGCAGAGAGTGACTGGCTGAGGGGCGGGTGGAGGGGAAGCCTGAGAACATCAACAAGGCAGGAGTGTGTCTTTCAGGACTGTTTTGCCAGAAAAGAAGAGAGCAGTATTTCAACTGGCATTTTAGAGCAAATAGAAAATCAGATCTCTGGCTGAAATATTTGGAGAGGAAAAACTGAGTATTCAAAATCTGTTTTCTCCTTAAGGGAGACAGACTCACACAGAACCACAGAGAAGCCATGAAAAACCAAGAGAACAATGAATCACTATTATTGTAGCCCTCTCCCCTTCCACACCCAGGAAGCCCATGGTGTTGCAGAAAGGGGATCAGAAAATCTGGAGTCAGATCACCCATCTACCCCTCACTAGCTTCCAGTAAAGTCCTTGAATTCGTCAAGCCTCAGTGTCCTCTTCTATAAAACGGGGATGATAATGCCCACCTTGATTCAATTTTGCCTCTTCTAAACAGGATCTTTGAAGATCCTATTCACAAATGAGTCCATATCTTAATAATAACTTCTTCAAAGGTCCTCTTTACAAATGGGATCACACCTACAGGACCAAGGTTAGGACTTGAACATGTCTTTTGGGGAGGACAAGATTCAATTCCCAACACTCACAGAATCACTATAGGATTTTGACAAAAGCATAGATAAAAACCAGTATTCCCATTTTTCAAATGAGAAAACTGAGGTTCAGGGAGAAATTCTCCATCAGTATTTCAAGTAGTCACTATTCAAACCAGGTCAGTCTGACTCCAGAGCCCATGTAATATTGCCTCTGACACTCTATGCTCAAAGTTTTTCTCTTAAGTGAAATCTTTTTTTCTTCTAACTCCATTTTGCTCCCTGACTGCTGAAAGTAATTCCCAGACATATGGGACTAGCATTCTAGTTTCCCATTCTCTATTCTGGGCCATTCTTCAACCTCTTGCCCTCAACAAATGATGTTCAGGCCATTGGTATACACCTTTCTTCTGGTCTTCTCATCACAGTCTACCTTCCCCTACCAAGTCCTCAAGGTTTCCAATACCCCTATTGATAACTTTAATTCCGTAGTCTCCATGATTCTCCACAAAGTTGGTAACCGCCAACCCTATTCATCCACGGGGACCCACAAGATATAGGATTTCCATCATCATCATGGCCCCAAATAGCTTCAAGGCATTCATCATGTCTATAAACCCCTTTTGTGTGCCCTCCCCATCCTTTACTTCACCTCATTAGCCTCTTGTGGTCTCCATTTCCTTGCTCCTGTTAGCCTCCCAGTCCATTACCCTCTCCCTAGATTCATTTGCCCATATCCCATACGTAAAGTAACTTGAACAATGTACTCACTTCCATTCTAGAACACTCTTTGTCATTCAAATGCAGCCCTTCCACAGTTAAGCAAGCTTGGAAGTCTGAAAAGTGAGGATAAAGTAAAAACAAATGGCCCTGAGTCTTTTTCAATGCAAAATCAAATACATGCTACTAATCCCAGAACCTTCAGGAGTCATTATTGAACACTGATTATGAAGCAAATACTGTGCTTGGTACTGAGGAGAAAAAGAGATGGGGTAACTTCCACTCTCAAGGAGCTTACATTGTAGGAGGAGAAAGATAAATGAATAAGATAAATGCTAGCCTAGGAATAAGTACAGGGTTATGTAGGAATGTAGGATAACAGGTGAAAGATACTGTGATAGTTTGAGATTATTTATGAATCCCAAAAAGAGAAAGATTATGTTTATAAACTAATCTGTTCCTTTGGGTGTGATACTTTTGGTTGTATTAAATTTAGTGATGGGCCTCTGATTAAGTTTACTTGAGAAATCAATTTAGGGTTTCTGATTGGGCTACATCAGTAAGGTGTAACTCAGGTTGAGTCCCCGCCCCCTTGGTGGGCTGATATAAAACAGACACTCACTCAAGAAGACACATGGGAAGAGGAGAGAACTTTGTCATTTTTGATCCTGCCATGTGACAGAAAGGAGAAGGCTCAAGCAGCTAGAGCCCCAGGAAGAGATGGACCATTTGCCAGAATAGCTTCCAGGTGACCTTGGGAAGAGAGGAGAGACGGATATAGGAAGCCCTAAGAGACAAGCCCTAAAACCAGGAGAGAGAAGACTGGAAGCCCAGAGGGAAAGAAGAGACCAGGCAGAGATCAGCAACCATCTTGCTTCAATGCATGGCAACTGACTGGTGAGAAAGCAACCTTGAGTTAGACTCTTTATGGCCTTGTAACTGTAAGCCTTTACCCCAAATAAATACCCTTTATAAAAACCAATAGATTTCTGATACTTTGCATCGGCACCCCTTTGGAAAACTAATACAGACACCTAAATCCAGACAGGGATATTAGGGAAGGCTTCCTGGAAGAAGCTTGGTCTGTGTCAGGTATATATTCTCTGCAATCAACAGAAAACCTGATCATTAAGAGCTTCCACAGATACAGCATATCTTTGAAGCACAACAAGAAGCCCAGAAAAGGCAAGTCCAGGGTTGACAAGACAACTCAAAAATGTGATCAAGGACCCAGGCTCTTTCTATCTTTCTGCCTCATTATCCTTAGCATGTTGCCTTTTGCCTTACTACTTCCCACCTCAGGGTGGGAAAAAAAAAAAAAAAAAATAGCTACTGCATCTCCAGACCTCTTGTCTCTCTTCCGGCAAAAGAAATGGGCAAGGGTAAAAAGCCAAAAGGTTCATCTGTACAAGCTTTGCCTTTTTATTTGGGAATGGGTGCCTTCTGCACGGACTTCTGCCAAAAACTCATAGCCACCCCTAGCTACCAGGAAAGTAGGGTTGTTGAATGGTTCAGTAAGACAGAAAAGGAAGAGATAAGGGGTTGTGAATAGATTCCACAGAGATTGCCAAAGTATGAAAGACATATAAGAGTTACTCAGGCAAAGAGTCAGGGAGTAGAGAAGAACAATTTAAACATATATATGAGATGAGAGAGTACCTTAGTTGTTCGGGAATTGTCAAGCAATTTAGGATGTATGGAGCCAAGGGAACCAGAAAGGGCTATAGGAGAGGTGAGGTGGAAGAGGTAGGCAGGGCTGGGACATGCAGCACCTCAATGCCATGTTAAGAGTTTGGAATTTGTCCTGAAGACTATTGAAATAGTGACAAATGAAGAACTGGGAATGGATTTTAGGGGTGCAAGATTTTAAGAGAGAGGCCTTTAAAGTGACTGTTTCAAAGATGATGGTAAAGAATGATAACATAGTAACAGAAAGATGTGAACAGAATCTGGATGTATTTATAAGATACACCTTCTCTGGAAGTACTATCCTTATCAACTAATCTAAAATAGCAGCTGTGCTAGACTATCATTAGCAATTTTTCCCTTCTATGCTCCCACCAGTATCAAAGAGCTAGAAGCCTGGGAACTACATTTTCTAGAATCCCTTGCCATCAAAGTTCCAAGTTTATATCCTAACTCGGTCCCTTATCTCCTTATTCCTGAATACAGCAACTTTTTCTTGAATGATTTTGTGGTTTCAGATCTTCTTCTAATCCAACCTTCACACACTTCATAGGCAAACATCAGTTCATAACAAGCCCTTCAGTGGTAAATATTGCTCACCAACTCAAGCAGCAAATATTAAACTTCATCTGAACTGCGCAACAGTGTGACAAGCAACTTGCAAAGCAGACAACTCCCATCTTTATTACTGGTACCACTTATGTATTATTTATTCTGTTGCCTCTCATTTCTTGCTATATTTCCATTTGTATATGACTTCATTTTCTCTACTAAATTGTAATTCCCATGAAGGAAATACTACAGATGGAGGATTTCCACAACTTTTTCTATTGAGGCATGCCATGTCTAAAAGTTTCCTAGCAGGCAAGGGGGATAAAAAAAGCAAGCAATGAATCAAGAAAAATATTTGCAACATATACGATAGATATAGTGTTATATATTATACATAGAGTTCTTATAAATCCAAAAGAAACACCCCAATGGGAAAATGATCAATGAACTAAATAAGCATTCTGCAAAATAAAAATGGCTAGTATAAAACTATTTAACCTTACTTGTAATCAAATAAATGCAAATTAAAGCATCTTTTTTGCATTTGAATTGAGAAAAGATGAAACAAAATAAACAATAACTAATATTTGCTATGAGCTAGGTTTCTTCTAAGTACTTTATACGAATTAATTCATTTAATCTTCGCAACAAGCCTGTAAGAAAGGTACTATTATCATCGCTGCATTTTACAAAGGAATAAGGCACCGAAAGATTAAGTAACTTACCCACAGTCACACAACTAGAAGGTGTGAAAACAGAATTTTAATTCAGGTACTCTGACCACAAACATCTGCTTTTGACTATTTCACTCTTTTGTCTCTTCTAGAAGACTAAACATTTGTTGAGTGTTTTCTGTATGCTAAGCATAGTGCTAAGTCCTGTGCACAGATTATCTTATTTGACCCTCACATTAGCCCTAGAAAGGATGTAATTTTATTTTCTTTACTTTACACACTAGGAAACAGAGGCAAAGAGAAACTAAGAAACTTGGCCAAAAGCAGAAACTAGGAAGTAATAGAATTGAGTATGTTTGACACAAAAAGCCTATATCCAGTGCTGGCAAAAGTTTGGGAAAACAGGTACTTTCATATACTAATGGCAGAAAAGTTAAATGGTATAACCATTCTGGAGGTAATTTGAAAAGCATCATTGGTTTTGTAGTTTACCATTAACTAATATAATTTTTCAAGTATATGATTTCCTTTAGTTATAAAGATGCTTATTGAATACTCTTAATAATTGATACTGGTGCTATACTTTACGGTATATCCTTACAAAAGAAGTGCAATACAGCCATTAAAGTGATGCTACAGTAGAATATTTCTGTGACATGGAAAAATATTAATGATATGTTGCAAAGGGAGAAAAGGTAGATTGCCAAACAGCAAATACCATAAGCGCTCATTTTTATTAAGAAAACATATATTTTAAAATAGTCAACTAACTAGACAGCCAAATAGCTAGATAACTATGTAGAGCTGTCAAGACAGATAGCTATAGCTAGAAAGATTTTTTTAATGAAAGAAAATGTTTAAGGTGGTTCCCTCCTGATAATAAGACTTCAAGCGATTTTTCTTTTCCTTTGTATTTTTCTGCATATTTCCAATTTTCTATTTTTTCTCTTATAATAGGAAAATAAAAACCAACATTCCAATTTCTGCCTGTGGTTCCACAGAATAAACTCAAGAAAGTGTCCCAGCCTCTTATATAAGTAGTATTTCTATCTAAAATTCACAGACAAGGGTGGTGATTTTAGGGTTAGCACAAAGGCCAAGAATAACAGTTAATATTTCCCATAGGTCAGTCACAGAAAAGATTAGTCTTTCCTCACAAACCCAGCAAGAAAATTTTCTAGACTCTGGATCCCTTCTCACTAGGGGAATCTAGACAAGTCTCTCCAGCCCCGAAATATTGGGCGTTTCCCATAAAGCTCACCCACCACGCGGGCCCTAATGGACCTTCTTCTCTGAGGAAGCAGGTGCCCTAGTTAGAACTCTTCCTTTGACGTACAGAAATTTCAAATGGAGGTGTGTCTAAAGGAGGAGTTTACTAAAAAGATAAAAGAGGGGTGTCTCACAGAATTCAAGTGCAAGACCGAAAATGGCCGCAGGCAGCTTCTGCTTGAACACCATCTCCTTACTCTGCCACGGTGACCGGCGCTCCCTGTTTCTCTACGCCATGGTGGAAGATGGCTCCCACAGCTCCCGAGTGCACAGCCTCAGAATCAACCCCACAGACGAACCGGAGCGCATCCATCCTTGTCCCGCCTGCGGCCCGTGCGGGGGTCCCCAGGGCCACTTGCGGAAGCCGCTGTGGGCCTGCCCAGGCGGGCGCGCGGGGCGGGAACCAGGCTGTCGCTGCGAGCAGGCGCCCTCGGAGGTCTGCTCTGCAGGCCACTCCGCCCTGTCGGCTGCGCCCACAGCTCACTGGAGCCTCCGTGGGCTCTCGCTGAGTCAGTGAGGCCCGTCAGCCCAAGTCGACGACAAGGGCAACCCTCCTCAACACAGCACGTCGGAAATACGTAATGCTTGAAGTGTCAGCCTCCACCACAAGCTGATAACGTGGTGCAAACACCCTGAAGCCAGGCCTCAGCTGCTTCAGAATCCGAACCAAGAACGAGGGGGTGGTGTTGAACCGTGAGGCTCAAAGCGCCGTTTACAGCCGTCTAGGCGGCTAGTTGTCTCGGTTCCCGCTTCAGCAGCGCTTGAACCGCGCGGGGCGCTCGCCTGCTCGCCCGCCAGCGCCCCGCCCGGGCCGACCCCGCCGCGCTCCCGCCAGCGCCGCCGCCGCCCCGCAGCGCCTTGCGTGACCACGGCGCTCGGCTCCCCAGAGCGCCAGACCTACAGCCAGCGCGCGGAGGCCGCCCGCCACGCCGGATCAACGTCCTCCTCGTCTCCGTGTCTTACTCCTTCGATGGTGGTGATGTGGCAGTGAAGAACTTTAATATATTCACCAATTTCAAGAAGAGAGGGAACATGCTGAGAAACTTCTGAAGCTGCAGAACCGACGAGGTGGCGAGATCCGCCTTCAGGGTGTCAAGAAACCAGGACTTGAAGACTGGCTGGAGGCAACGGCGTGTGTGTAACGCTTGGGGAAAAGGGTCAGTCAGTCTCCACTGAAACTTCACGAACTGGCCACTGACGAAAACTATCCCCACTTGCGTGATTTCATTGAGCCGCAGCACCTGAATGGCAGGTGCTGCCCATCAGACACCAGAGTAACCACATAACCCGAGGACACGGTGAGGACGAGGGCTAAGCCTTAGGCCAAGTTCCCCACAGCCATGGCGGGGTGACTTCCGTGGTCACCAAGGCAGTGAGGCTTTACCTTTGCCTTTTCTATAAGTTGTATCCACATCCACCAAGTTCTTTCACTTGTACCATTCCTTCACATAAAGTAAGTTGCAACACCCCACCCCACCCCCAAAAAAAGCTATTGAAACAAAACTTAAATTACTGTGTGTGGGTGGGTACCTGGGTGCCTCACTCATTTTCTCCTCTTTGCTCAAAGTGAAGAAATAAACTAGAAATCCCCTCCATTTTTACAGCACACGGATTTCCATGCTGGAAGCCTGTTAAAAAGATATTTTGGACCGTGAATTAAGTAGCAATGTTTGCATAAGAATGCAAACAACAGAATTTAGATCCCATCTCCTCAGGCCTACCTGATACCAATATCAGACACATTAGTGGAATGCCATTTGGGATCTTGTTTTAATTGGATTTTCTAATCTTCCACATAGTGTAATGAGATGGGAGTTGTAATCTTCAGTGTTTAGGACACAGCCTCTATCAAGGTGAGAGCAGCTTTCTTCTCCTTTGGTTGCTCTGCGTTGGGGAGTAAGGATGAAGAAGACCTTGCTCTTTTGAAAGTGCTGATAACCAAAGAATGAATTCTGATCACCTGTAGGCATTTCCCAGCCTTCAGCCTTTAGGAAGTACCTGTCTGAGCCTTTCATTTCCGTCTCTAAGGAGTCAGGTGTTATGAAAGAAAGGCCCAAAGGCCTTCTGCAAAATGTCTCTCTTAGAGAACTTAACTGCAGTTCAATTTTTTTTTTTTACCTGATGGTGATTTAACAAGGATCTACAAATCCAAGAGTAGCCAGAGGTCAATGGGCTGCTGACCAGAGGGCAGCCCGCAGAGGGCTCTGCTGACCAATAGCCCCCCAATAAAGGGCAAGTCAGCACAGGAATCCCAACCCTCAGCCCGGGCCAGATGGACAGGGATGCCCAGCTCATTAGCATTCCCTTCTAGAAACACAAAAGCAGACATAACACTGACCCCCACTGCCCATCCAAAGGAACAAACTGGGACTATGCAGTACTTTCTCTAAACCTCTATGGCCCCTTTGGGGAGTCAGACTAGCTTTGTTTTTACGTGTGCATGGTCTAGACAGACCACCTAGATCCCAATGCTGCAGTCCAGACACCAGCGATAAGACCTTAGGTAAATTTCTTACCCTCTCTGGGCCACAGTTTGCTCAGATGCAAAATGGGATGCTTATAATGGAACCTAAGTCCCATGACATAGGATTGTCATGAAGATTAAATTAGTTCATACTTATAATGGGCTTAGGTCAAGACTTGGTACAAAGGAAATGCTTAATAAATATTAGTCACTATTATTATTATTCAGCCACCAACAGCACCCCAGTTAATTACTGACCGAGCCTGGGTGGCCGTCTGCTGGAGCTACATCCAAAGCCTTGTTGAAGATGTCCCCAAAGGGCACTAACTGAAGATACTCTTGAGCTCAGAGCACAGGGTAACTTCATAGATACAGGGAGTCTGACCACAACCCATTAGCCACAAAGCTGGAAATAGATACCAGTCTACCTTCCAGAAGACTCAGCTAACTCACTCTTTAACTTAGGCCCTTGAGTACTTAATGCCTCTGCTTGTATTGAATGAACCTGCATCCACTTGTTAGTCCCTTTGTACAGGCTGAATTGACAGGCAATGAATTTCTCCCTTTGTTTCTTTTGTTCTCGCTGAAAACTACAAAGAAAGCTTAAACTAATCCTTGGAAGATAAAAGTCTTCAAGTGACTCTTCTTTTGTAAACCTGTCCAGTCTTGCCTATCAGCTTGCTTGTCAAGCAACCCCTAGATCTGCGGGCAATACATGACAAGAAAGAATGTATAAAGAGAAACAGAATTTTGCCATGATGTACTTGGTATTTGTCATTTGGGAGTGCTGGTCCTCCAGCTTTACAGGAACTGTACCACATTCAATGGATCGATTGCTTCCATCTCAGAGCTGGAGTCCCCTACTGACATCAATATCTTTTTTTTTTTTTTTTTTTTTTTTTTTTTGGTTATAATATGAGCAGATCACTGCCAGGATGTAGGGAACAGAGAAGATGTAGCAATGAATAAACAAATCCCTCAAGGGGCCTGAAAGAATAGTGGAGAGACAGACCTCCCTGACAATAAATGTTAATAAGATATAATAAATTCTGAAAGAATAATAACCACACTGCTTGGAAACACAGGAGGAAATGATTGTGACTGGTGATAGGGGAAAGCTATGTTTGAGATGGGCCCTTTGAAGGATGAATAGACAGGTAGCAAAGAAGGGATAAAGACCTTACCAACAGAGAAAACAAGATAAACAAAAGGGAGAGTCATGAAAATATTTGCGGTATTGAAGTAATATCACTAGTTCTTTGGCGGCAGTGCAGGGAGTGGTGAAAGAAGAGACGAAGTCACATACAGCGTATATTGGAGTTTATTCATTTATAGAGACAGGGCTCACTAAGCATGTACATGGAGAGCAAGCTTAACCCTCTTCCTCATTTAATAATGGTCCCCATCCTCCCCATTTACTGCCTGTTTCCCTAGTCTCTAGCAGTAAACTGGCTGTTGAACAATCTCCTAGAACATTTCCTTCACTGCAGAACGTTCTGTTAAACAGAAATGTATTTCTTGAGAGCATAACATTCAAAAGAGCTGGTAGCTTTTGGAGAGGTAAGGAACAGAGCAATTCCATAACCATTGTTTAGGGAGCTTAGGTATTGTAAGTATGAGGGTTATATAATGCACACTTATTTTTGCCTTTGCCAGCAAATCACCTAAACATTCTGAGGGAAGACCTGATTTAGACCATGGTGTTAAGATCGTCAATCTCAAATATTTCTACAGAGTTTCAAGTAGCTCTTGGTAACTTAACTATTATTTAGAACCTAGCCATCTGTACTGTCAATGTCATTTTTGTGTTCTTCGTAAGTGTGCACACATCCATCTAAATATACCATTTCTTAAAAAGAGTTTAAGCTCCTTAAATTCAGAATTTGTTCTTTTAACTATTCATATTCATAGTGCCAAGCTCAGTTCTGTGCACATAGTACATACTCAAAAAACATTTTTTTGGTGAATAATGGCATTGCAAGGTTCTCTATGACCTAGCACAGCCTTCTTTTCCAGCCTCATCGCTCCCACTCCCAGACCTGCTGTTTATAGTTCACTTCTGCTGAGCTCTGTGCAGTTCCAAGAAATGCACCAAGTTTCATATGCCCCATTTCACATACTGCCTCCGTTACCCTTCCCCTTTGCCTGGCTAACTCTTGGTCATTCTTTAGGAATCAACTTCAACTCACTGTCCATCACCTTTTCTGACATACAGGCCCTGGTTAGCTGTCCCTGCTAGAAGATTCCTTAGTATACACTATTGTAGCCATTTTAATTGTCTGTGTCCTCAACTAGATCATGAGCTCTGTGAGGGCAGAACTATAGCTTGTTCACGGCTGTAAGCCCAGAACTTAGCATAGTGTCTGGTACATACAAATCACATAAAATTTTTTGTAGTAAATGAATGGATTAATGATGAGCCATAGAAATAATTGCTTATCAGAAAAGTTCAACTGCCGATTTTTAGAAATGTTGTCAATTCCTACTCCTCCATTCTAGCATTTCTTCCTTCCTGACATTTAAAATTCAGACAAATAGTAATGATAAACCTAAAATTTAGAACACCTCGAAGTTGAAGACAGTGACATGGGAGAGAGAAAAAACACATAGGAAGATGAAACTATATTTTTAATGTTCTAGTTTTTAAGCTAGGTGGTAAGTTGATGGTGTTTAATTTATTAATGTGCTTTATAGCATACCTATGTATTGCTTATTTTATCTTATGTATCAAACAGTACACAATATGAAATGATAAAAATTTTCAGACAGAATTTTGATTGGTCTTTAGTACTGGATTTTATTTTTCACTATTTTATCTTTCACTATTTACAAAACTTTACTTATTTCTGTATTTCACAAATATTTCAACAACTGTTTTTATTCTTTCAAATGGGGAGCAAAGGATGCTACCTTGAGGTGTGGTGGTATTTTGCTCACTCCTTTACCCACATGTAAGAAAATGGACGTCAGTCTCTATATCAGACCTTCTCAGCATCTTTAAAAGATAATTTTCCATTCTAACCCAAATGGTCACCGTGAACCTAAAGACAGCCAATGCAAAACCTGTACCTAAAAGCACAACTCCTAAAAGCTAACTATTGTTGCAGGTTGACACTTCTTTCCAAGAAAGCAACAAAAGATAGCATAGGTAAGGTAAGGAGCAGGATTACTATTCTCCCTCATTTTGATGACATCTATTTTATGCCTGCTGTGTGCCTGGCATTGTGATGGCCTCTGAGGATGCAGTGATAACTAAGACAAAAAAGAAAAGGCTGCCAAACTGACCTTCTCACCTGGGGAAGCAGGCCAGAAAACAGAAATGCAACAATGTCAAAGATACACACAGAGCCCAGCTGTGGGAAAAACTCTTAAGTTGTAGGGAATGAGGTGAGTAGTATATTAGAAAAAACTTCCAAAGGTGAGGAAAAAGACATTTCAGGGGAAAGAGACAGTATGTGCAAAGACAAGATGTGAATGTGGCAGCACTAAATGACATACTAAGTACATGGATTTTGTTTTTAAACTGCCCCTAAATCCCATGAAAATAAGATAAAAATAGCAGTGAAAGCCACCCCTCAAAACATGATCAGGAAGCTAACAAGGGTAGGGAGAACTTTCCCCAAGAAAGCCCCAGAGAAACCCTAAATTCAGGTCAATAGGAAAGAGACCTGGGTCAATCAGTAGACAAATTTTAAAACTGCATTTAGGTGGGGCCCTTTTTGCTATCCAAAAGCAATTGGCAGCAGCAGCAGCAGCTGGTCCCAGAACAAGCCCTGAGAACTATTCTTAAATCTGAAAAAAAAATTTAAGTAAATAGTTCCCAGGGGTCAGCTTCTAGTTTGAACTTTGGGGCCATAGAGAAAAGCCACAGGTAACTTTGAACTTCAAAACAGAGATAAGAGGCAGGAAAAAAAAAAAAAACATTTCCTGATTCCTTGTTTGCCCTAGAACATAGCACAGACATACCTCTCTGAGATGGCAGTTCTGTTAGGAGCATCTCCTAGGGTGGGCACTGTGGATGGGTATCCCACTCTCCAACTTTCCACACATCTCAACTCTTCCCACTCTCCCCAGTGGCAGGGTTCTATAATTAAAACCTGCATTCAGGGCAGAGGAAGGAGGATTCTATTAGGTCAGAAAAAAATCAATAACTGTTCAAAGTAGGTTTTCAATGAAAAAGTTAAACATGAAGAAAAGAAGCAAACCATTTAAGAAAGGCAACAAATTCAATTGAACAGAACTAAGTAATTTCAAGGGGGAACAAGTTAATAGAGAAACAGAAGCAAACTTGGAAATAAGTAAAACTAACTTCCTATGGGAAATTCAAGAAAATATCACATCCATAAAATAAGAACAGCTTGTTTTTAAAAAAATAATTTGGAGGTATTAGATATTAAAAATATAATTACTAAAATTTAAAACATATCTTAATACAATATTCAAATAACAGACTGGAAATATCAAAAAAGTTGAATTTGCAAGCTGGGAGGTAAAATAAAGGAATTCTCCCACAATTCCATGCAAAAGGACAAAAAGTTAAGCAAATAGATAAGAAAAATAGAAACATGCGGGACTTCAAATATCTATGAAGAATTCCAGAATGATTCTTAGAGATTGAAGAGATTGCAGGTAAAGATAACAAAAGAAAACAAATGAACAAGAATCAGATTGGCACCAGACTTTTGAATTGAATAATACTGAAATTCTGTTTTGTCTTTGGTATTCTAGGGTAGCTGTATCACTTGGCTTGGTTTTTTAATGAAATTCTATCTAGCCTATATGCTATAAACAAACGACAAAGATAGAAAAGAGTTTCCACTCATTTAACTGCAGAGCCTGACCTCCACCAGAGCCAGCAGTTGCTATGCAAGAAGAAAAATGGAGTTTTTTCTTTCCATTCTTTTTAGTCATAATAAGCAAATACACTTATCCAGTTTCTATCCAGAGTTCTAGGCCTAAGCAATTACTCTCTACAATCAGATTTCTGTATCCGTTTGTACAGGTTGTGCACTGAACAACTCTCACAGGTACCATTCATGTAGACCGCATCAATGGCTCTTCCAATGCAGTTGCCTTATCTATAATTCTGCCAGGGACCAGCTGCTATTATGAAATCACAAATCAGCCAGGAGTAAGTGGCACCTTTGTTAATCCCCAAGGTCCATCTTCTAAAATGATATAAAGGGTACCATTTACACTGCTTACTCTTTGGACCATATGGCTTTGACTTCCTTATTTGGTTTTCTTGCTCCTTAAGAAGTGATTATGATTGCAGTAAGGGAGTAGGAGGAGAAAACCAAGTTTGGTGTGAGAGATATCTTTACCACAATTCTTTAAAGAGGTATCAGAAAACTTTGCAGAATAATTATAGATTATCAACTCTTATTTATCTGTACAAAAAAAGTAACAAGGTTGCCTATCATCCCAGACAATCATTAATAAATACATAGGACAATATATGTATGGTGAAGTAGACCTATCAAATAGGAAACGTTTTTCTTACGAGTCACAGAAAACACAATTCAAACTAACTTATAAATAAACAATTTATTAGCTTATATAATTGAAAAAATAAGTTACATTTCTGATGAAGTTTGCCTTAGCAGCTCAACAACATCAAAGATCCAGTTTATTTCTGCCTCTTCAATCTTTTCCATAGCATTAGCTTCATACCATGGCTTCCTTCCCTCATGGTCATAAGATGGCTGCCAAGAGCCATCAGGGTTACATGAATTTTCTTCCATGTGAAGCAGAAGAGGGAAACTATTTCTTCCCTAGTAATTGATAAGTTCTGGCTTTCTCTGATTGAAGCATAACTTGGGTAATATGTCTACCCCATATCAATCGCTGAGGCCAGTGAAAAGTGGCTTAGATGTGAGTAACATGCCTACTACAGTACAGTAGACCCAGTCCTAGCTGAGGGTTGAGATAATGCTTATGGGCTTTGGCCACCATGGCTCATTCAAACTACATGGGTAGGAAATTCAGGGTCTTTTTTTTTTATTTATTGAAGTATATTACTCATACATAAACAATAATTGTATAGTAATAGTTGTGAACTTAAAAAACAAATATACATAACATCATACAGGGCTCTCATACCACCAATACCTTGCATTGTTGTAAAACATTCTTAACTAATGATTTAAGAGCATCCTCAAAATATTAATACTAACCAAAATATTTTACATTTGGTGTATTTTTCCCCCAACCTACCCTATTATTATTTCATATCATTTATACATGAATATACCTAAACAAAAAGTATATAGTAAAAGTTGTGAACTTACAAAGCAAACATGCATAGCATCATACAGGGGTCCCATACATCAGCCCACCACCAACACCTTGCATTGTTGTGAGACATTTATTACAAATTATGAAAGAATATAGTCAAAATCTTACTACTAACTATAGTCCATATCTTACATTTGGTGTATTTTCCTCCCAACCCACCCTATTATTTTTTTAAATATATTTTATGACAGAAGTTGTGAACTTACAAAACAAGCATGCACATTTGCAGAATTCCCATACAACACCCCTCTATCAACACACCACACCGTGGTGGAATCTTTGTTACAGATTATGAGATATCATCAGACTATTACCACCAACCATGGTCCATAGCGTACATTTGGCACACTTTTTCCATACACCCTGGTTATCAACACAGTACATCTTTGACATAAATGCATGAATATTACAGTATTGCTGTTAAGCACAGTCCATAGGTCACTCCAGTTGTAGTTTTCCCATGCTTCTCCTTTAGGAAATGAAAGGGGCAGTAAGGGTTTGGAGATAATCAGCAATGTCTGTTATTGAGCTGCTTGGTTCTGTTTGCTTAAGGACTTGATACTTTAGAACCCTAATCAACTGAAAGTCTGAGACACTCAAAACAAATTAAAGGAACAAAAGTTGTGCCCCAAGTGGACAGGGAGCTCCCTCTGAAGTAGAAGAAACTAAAGAAGCTCAGTCTCAGTCCAAGCCATTGTCCATAGTACATACTGCCATCTATCCCATTCTAGGGAATTGTCTCAAGAAAGTAAGCTGGAAACATGAGTCAAACCAAATGGCTGTATCTTTGGAAGGCTGTAATAAAGTAAAGGGGGAAAGCCATACAATCTCGGTGCCTCACAAAAGAGCCCTAGCATTGTGTGGGGTCGGAAGACTGTCTGAGCCATGCAGTTCAGCATCAGCAGGACCACTGGCAGTTGCAAGGCCTGGGAGGCAAATCAAGATGAGCCCTGGGTACTGAGAGCCATTGATTGTACATTTTGGATGGATTGTACGGTTGTGTGAATAAACCTGTTGTTGTTTTTTAAAAAAAGATGAGTCCTGGGTCTGGAGCAAAAGACCTTGAAAGGCTGTGAGTGATGCCAAGAATCTGTCCGTGGGAGAGGGAGAGCCTTGGGCAGCTGACGTTCCAGCATTCAGCTGGTGGGGCTCCAAGACATTGCACTGCCACAATGTACCCACTCACCCTTAACTATGGTCCCTTGGGCTGCTAGAAACTGGGGAGGCACAAGTTCTATTGAAAATTATTTAAATGTTGCTCTGCAAGACTTAACACCTGATTATAATTGAATTGGATCAATATTAAAAATTATTTTACATCTCCTGAGCATTCTGTAAACTAAAGGAAAAAACAGCTCAGAAACACTGGGGAATAAAAGAAACCAAACCAGAAGTTGGAAAGCTTTTAAATAGAGGGATAACAAAAACCCAGATCTTTGGTCATTTCCTGGAATTAAATAAGCTCCTTCCATTGAAAAGGGTGATTCTGCAAGACCTTTACGTTGGCCTCCTTTGCCCCAAGCCTTCTCCAAAGACATAATCATTCTCAGGTTCCATGAATCTTTTCAATGAACTACAGAGCTGTTCCTGCCAGATAGAGGCACATGGTATTAATTCAACAACTCAGTCAGAATAAGGCTTTTTAAACTACTCACTAGGCTGTAAGTGGGTCAAGAACTAATAGTCTGGCTCAAAAGAAGCCCTGGATAGCTCCAAACAGAAAGGCCTCCCTATTGGTTCCTTGAATGCTAACAGGTGAAGGTAGAAAGGCAACCAATCAGGACAGCAAATAGCTGAGATCCTCAATATGGAGAGGGGGAAGAGGAAAGGCCTTGAAAAGAACTACCCCGGGGCCCCACATCACCCTGTAGCACTCCCACACCCATGTCTTGGGTGTGTACTCTTTTCTCTCAAACTCTTTTTACTGATCTCATTAAAAACAGACAAACAAAAAAAAAACCCTCATAGTCTGAGTTCGCAGTCTTTCTTAAGAGTAAACAGTCAACTGCCAATACTCCGTTCCCCTTTCAAGTGGCTGATTCTTCTCTGGTTTATCTTAGGTCTCTCCTGTTTCCATTCTGGGTAGCAAGCCCTGCTGGCAAGGATCGTAATTAGGTGCGATTTCAGTGCTGCCTAATTTGTACAATGTTATAATATGCCAATGCAAAATCAAGAGAGCTTGGTCAAGAGGAAAATTTATTTCGGAAAAAAAGAGGAGGGGGAGCAAGTGACACTAGGCCATCTGCTTCAGAAGGGATAATTAGGATTCTGGTTTTGCTGAGAACATTTTTAGAAAAAGCATTTACAAGGGTTGCCGAAAAGTAGCATTGATTCTGAGAAGGAAGTCGGAAGAGAGAGCAAAGGCTGAGCAGGCAATCTTTCTAGATTAAACCAGCACCAAGTCAAGTCTGCAAACGAGAACTTTCCATAAAGCCTGAGCCAGAGGAAATCTGGCAAGAAAAAGTAGCCATCAAAGTGGACGGAGTGACTCCGACTCTGATACATGATCTCTTTCATCCATTGATATTATCCAATGCCTTTCCTGGAAGCAGAGCAGCAGCGTAAAAGTTATGGACCTTTATGTTTTGAGGATGTGAAGATTTTCTTCCTTCTCAACCTCTGGCCTCTGACCATGTGGCCCTCCTTTAGTGCCTCTACCTCTGTCAGAACAAAGGGTTTGGGCACATAACTCCTCAGGCGTAAATACCCAGGAAGAGAGACCCAAGCTCTTAAAGGTCTCAAGGAAAGAAGGAAATGAGGGAAGATGGGAGGGAGGGAAGAAAGGGAGGGAGGGAGGGGAGAAAGGACATCATGAATTTGTATCAATAAAGATGGGAGATGGTTACTATAAAATTACCAATTAAGAGATATTGTGCTATATGATTTTAAATAAATATTTCACACTGAAATTAATGCTTCCATTTAATAATTTCTGTAATAGGAACTAAATTAGTCACTTAATTGCAATATTTTCCAGGATCTATTATAATCACTGTAATTACCTTTGTCTATTAAAGGACAATTTCTACTTTATGTCATTATCCTTACACTGAAATAGCACAACACAAATTAGAAATTATATATAGACAAATTAGTGTTTCCTGCTAGAATTTGGACTTCTCATTTGAAAACTTCAATGACATTTTCCAAGTTTTGGTTAGAAGAGTTTAAAGTTAACTCATATGCTTTCATGAAATGAAGTTTAATGGATAATGTTGAGTAGAGTAAAACCTCATGAATTCAGACTTCATTAGTGTGACATTTGCCATACTTATCTTTGCTTTACCCACAGAAACATAGTTTCCTAGCAAATTATTATTATTGTAAATCCAATTGCACCAAAAAGAAGCTTCCTAATATTATTCTCAAAAGTCTTGAGTGTTTTTAAAGTGAGGATTTAAAATATTTTACATACTACTGTAGATTGTACCCTGTTACAAGACCCCTGCTCACACATTTTTTGGAGCTGGAAATAATATTAGATCTACTCCCATCCAACACATCTTGAAAAATATACCACATGAAAAGACAATATCTGTTCCCTTTCCCCTACTTGAAAATACTTACTAAAAGGTTACAGAGAAAGGGTTAATAGAGAGAAAAGTATGTAGTGGTATCTTTATGTAAATGATAAAGATACAGACTGCTTTTTCACATAACAAGGCAGAGTCTTGCCAAACTTCAGTATTTCTACAATGCCCTTTAAAGTATCTCCTTTCGGAATGGGGTAAGGGATGAGAAAGCCCTCCTTTCTCCCCAATTTGGAATTCTTTGTGTCATTGGTTGGCTTGAAATCTGCTTCCACCAAGTGTCTGATTCATTGATCTCTAGATAAGTGCTTGAATATTCCCTTAAATCCCTCTGAACTTGAAGCAAAAATGCCTCCTATATCTTTCCAATGCCACTTTAACCCACTCCCCTCTATTGTAACCATCAAGTCCCCTAAGTCTCTGTATTAGTCAGCCAAAGGAGTGCTAATGTGAAATACCAAAAATGGGTTGGTCTTTACAAAGGGTATTTATTTGGGTTAGAAGTCCACAGACACCAGGCCATAAAGCGTTATGTTTCTTCTCTCACCAAAGTCCATTGTCACGTGTTGGAGCAAGACAGCTGCCGACATTTGCCCAGGGTTCAGGCTTCTTGGGTTCCTCTCTTCCCGGGGCTGTGTTTCTCTCCCGGCTTAGCTCCTGTTTCCTCCACAAGGTTAGCTGTAGGCGATCAGGTGAATGGTTCGCTTCTCTTCTCATGGGGCCTTCTTTGCAACATCAAAGCTGCTTCTCAAAGACTGCTTCTCAAAACTGTTCTTGCCATGCCTTTTATATTTGATTCCCCACCCACCAAGGGGTGGGGCTCAACACCCTAATCATAACCTAATCATGCCCAGATTAACAGATCAGTTTACAAGCATGATCCAATTATATTTTTGGAATTCATAATTACATCAAATTGGCCAACGGTT
>JAQZBX010049105.1:0-20013 GCA_029593785.1 Cabassous unicinctus | reverse complement strand
ACATTAAGGGTAACCTTTAAAAGAATAGCAATACAATCAATAGCTTCTGAATCAACAAAATAGAAAAGAGGAATATAGAAAAAATTGTCAATCTAAAATAAGTTAGGAAAAGAGGGACATGAAGTAAAAAAAAAACACAAAGAAATAAATGTCATTAAATGATAGAGATTGTCATATTGTTTCAAAACAAAATAAAAAATGAAACACCACAAAGTCCAGCTATATTTTGGCCCAGAACTTTTCTAAAGGACTCTGCTGCATTAGAAATAAAGTACCTTCAGATTATTCCTCTGTTCTAGCTATGTTCAGACCTTACAGAAGACAATTTCATCTAGCCCCTTCCACAAAATGTTGCCTCAAAAGTAAGCAAGTTGACTTAGAAGATGTTCTAGTTTCCTAGGCTGCTGAAAGCAGATGCCATGAAATGGGTTGGCTTAAACAATGGAAATTTATTAGCTTACAGTTTGAGGCTGAGAAAATTTCCAAATCAAGGCCATGCTTTTCTCCCAAAGACCGGCTGCCAGCAATCTTTGGCTCCTCTACCACACGACAAGGCACATGGCGACGTCTGCTGGTCACGACCTTCTCTTCCAGGTTTCGTTGCTTTCAGCCTTTTGCTTCAGTGGTCTTTTTCTTGTCTGCATTTCATTCTCTTATAAAGGTCTCCAGTAATAGGATCGGACCCACCCTGGGCCATGCCGTAACTGAAGTAACCTCATCAAAATTCCTACTTACAATGGTCTACACCCACAGCAATGGATTAGCTTTAAGATCATGATTTTCTGGGGTACATGTAGCTTCAAACCACCACAGAAGATATTGAAGGGCTTTTCAGTGCTAAAATTCCATGATTAAATGCTTTCCCCCAGATATAACATCTTTTGGGCAGAGCTTTGTGCCAGCATTCTGGAGTTTCAAGGACACAGTGGTTAGTACAGACCACCTGATGGAGGCTGGTCTTGTCAGCTGAGCACTTGACATTTGGAATGCAATCTCGATTTTCATGTTTCATTGGCCTGTGTTAATGGGCCTTTTGCAGATGGACAGATGCTTATTATTACCATACACTGAAAGGCAACATGGAGATTGACCTGTAAGAGACAGGAGAAGGCCTTTTCCTCCTAATATATTACAAGAGTTTTATCAGAGGGGCTATTTTCTGTCATGAGTGATTAGTATAAGCTTGAATTAGTATTCACTCTCCCTAATTCAGAATAAAAAGTGCCAACAGGAGAACATTTTGCTATTAGATGGAGAGAGGATGTAGAATGATGCCACATGAAAGTTTTAGTGTCTTCTTTCTGGAAGATGAGATGTTTTCCCCCCTAGTTTATTCTTTTCTTGAAAAATGTAGCCTTTTTCTGCCCTTGCAAAGATTCCTAAATTAGTTGAGCTATCCACCTCAAATCACAGAGGTGTGGCAGAGTTGCTCCCCATTTCCATTCACTAGTAATAATAAGATGATCTACAACCACCAAGCTTACTATATGCCAGGCACTGGGCCAAGTTCTTTCCAGCTATTAACTCATTGAATTCCCTCCAACATCCCCTTATCCTGTTTTATCAATGTGGAAACTGAGGCTTAGAGGGGTTGTGGCCTTCCCCAAGCTCACCCAACCAGTGAGCCACAGTACAGGACCCCACCTCAGCAGGCAGTACTATGTGGAGCAGCGTCACCCCAGCTTTAGAGAAGAATGTCATTTTTGTCAAGGGATTTCGTAAACTTAGATGAGGGTTTCTCAGCCTTGGCTCTGTTGCCATTTGGACCAGGTCATTCTTTGTTGTGGGCAGCTGTGCTGAGCATTGTAGGGCGTTTGGCAGAACTCCTGGCCTCTGTCCGCTCTATGCCCGTCAGCCCCCTTCCTCCAATTGTAACAAACAAAACTGTCTCCGGACATTGCCAGGTGTCCTCTGGGTTGAGAGTATGCTCCAGAGGCCTCTCTCCAGCCGTCTGCTGGAGTGTCACACAGCCTGAGTCAGCTTCCTTTCTGCCTCAGGACATTTGGGAGGAGCCACTTACAGAATGGAAGTAACTATTGAGTTTTGTTTCTGCTGAGGACAGTTCCCAGAGTCCTGAGCTTCAGCTGTGATAAAGGCATCCCGGGCTTCTACTAACCCAGTAAAAAAGAAAGCCTCCCTCATCTCTTGCAACAGATGCCCTGGGCTGTCTGCCCAGCTCCTCCTCCCTGGGAACTGCTCAATATGCCCTCGGGGTGCCATGTTTCTGGCCATACCTAGTGGGCCCAGGGCAGAGATCTTCCTCAAACTGGGCCAGTCAGCTCCCTCCATGTTGGAGGGGAGACCAGGGGTGAGTCTCTCCTAGTGGGTAAAGCAGTGGCAGCTCTAGTAGCCATCCTCCGTCCCTGTGGACTAACTGGTATAGAGGTTCCCCAAGTGGGGTGCCCAGACCAGCAGCAGCAGCACCTGGGAACTGGTCAGAAAAATTGTGGGGAACAGACATAGCTCAAGTGGTTGAGCGTGTGCTTCCCACAAAGGTACTGGGTTCGTTCCCTGGTACCTCCTAAAAACAACAAACAAACGAAAGAACCAACTCAGGGGAGCCCGTGTAGCTCAGTGGTTGAGCACTGGCTTCCCACATACAAGGCCCTGGGTTCAATCCCCAGCCCCAGTACCTCAAACAACAACAACAACAAAAGCAAATTCTCAGGCCCCACTCCAGACTTACCAATTCTGGAAATCCTGGGGTGGGATCCAGCAATCAGCATTTTAACGAGCCCTCCAAGTGATTCTGATGCTTGCCAAAGTTGGTATAGAGGGTGAGAGAGAGACCAAGAGGGGACGTGATTCCTGGGATGGAGAGAGAGAACTTCCTGAGGAAGAGAGAACGTCTCAGTTCCCAGTTCCCTTTTTCCCCACGTGCCCAATTATGTTCTTGCCCTTGGGTTTGATGAGATACTTCTTTGTCTTAATAACAAAATCCACCCCTGACTCTTTTTCCTTATGTTGATTGAAGTCAGTCTCTATTGCTTGCAACTGAAAAATCCTTACTCATTCACCTCACAATATGACTACATACAATTCATGTTCAGAGGAAATTATATAGAGCAATATCACCCCAGTTGCTCAAGAAAAAACTATAATTTTATCTAGGGCTCCTGGAAATATTTGAATGCGCCAGAGAAAATATCCCATGCTTTTCTTATCATCAAGGGCACAAATTATATGTGTGTGTATATTTATTTAAAGAAGTTTATCTACTAAAAGAAACACTTTTTTCTCCCTTATCTCTCTTTGTAGTTTTTTTTATTTTTCAGTTTGGTGTTTTCTTGATTTTTTTTTCCATTTGCTTCTCCCAAGTTAACCTAAAGTTAAAGTAGATCTCAGTCAGCCAACAAATACTTATTAAATCCCTGCAATGTGCCTGATGTTCAGAGGGTCAGTAGGTCAGGCTTTCCAGATAGTCTTTCCTCAAAGCGCTTAAAGTTTTGTGAGGGAGAATGCAGTTATCTTCATATTTAAGTTACAATGCAGTGTGATAAGACCAGATTAGATTGGTGTCCAAGGTTCACAGGAAATCCAGAAGAAAAAATGATGAACAATCAGGGTGGGGAAGTTCTGGAAAAAGGGGAAAGGAGTTTGTGGTCAGGGAAGTCTTCCTGGAAGAAGATCCACCAGAATCAGGCTTGGAAATATGATTGTGTGTCCCACCAGGCAGAAAAGGCCAGGGAAGGAGACTGCCCCACAGTGGCTTGCGAGGACCACAGGGGAAAATGTGATGTCTTATTGCTCACCTCTGTCTTGATGCTGGCTGACTTAGAATGCTGCAGTCTCACAGAAACATTGGAAACGAAGCAAAGACTTTTCTAAATTTCTTAAATCAGTGGCCGCTAGAAACTGTCCCCCTTTTATAGCTTCGGCAATTACTTATTCTGCACATATTTTATTAACTGGACTTTCAAGATGACATGGTGGACTATTACTGCCTTTTAAAGTCATGCTTGTAAGGAGAATAGACTGTATGTTGGTTTATCTTGACTAGGAGAAAAATAAAGAGTATGAAGGGGGAAAATTCCCTATTAAGTTTTATAATTATAATATGAAAATTCAGTTAATTTAATTTCTTTTATCATAGTGAGTCATTAAAGACTGAAGTAGGTTCCCAGCCTTTTGTTTCCAGAACAATCCCCTAGAGGCTTAGCACGCCGTCATCCAAATGGGCCTGATTAAAGCAGGGAACCTCAATCTTCGGATTACTGTGCTCCATCATTAGCATTACGTTATCTTGCTCTTCAGACTGATTTTTAATTTTTATGCCCACAATTATAAATGATTTACAGGGACATTCATCGCCCGACCTGTCCTGAGTCATTAAATTCACCTAGGTTGAATAGCCCGATGTGCACCTGAAATTAACCAAATCAGTGACATTATCTTGCTGGATTTTTCAGAGGCTTTAGAAATAGAGAAGAGACTCCTTTCTCCCTCTCAACTCCTAGGCTTAATGGGAAAATATTTTTAATTGATAAAAGAGGTAATTAGCCAAGGCTAAGAGGTGCACTCTAATTGTGCTGTATATCTTGCAGAGTTAGTTTGGCCGTGGCTTCTGGAATAGAAGAGAAGTTGACCCAAATACAGAGTTGGCTGCAACCCCATGGGGCTAGTTTGAATGTGTTTTAACTCCCTCAATCAAGTCCAGGAGAACCGCACCAACATTTACTGAGCACCTACTAAGCTCCAGAACTTTAACTCTCACAACAGGCCTTCCGTCCCCCTCACTATTTTGATTTGTATTGTTTCCATGTAAGGAATGGAAACCTGCTCAGGCGGGCTCAGATGAAACGGGAACTGTGCACTGACTCAATCTAGGACCAGACGTGGGAGCCACGCAGGAGCCATGTTTCATCTGTTCTCATTCTCGTCTGTCTTTCTCGTAGTATCTGTTTACCTCCCAGTTTTCTTTTTCTTTTGGCTTGCTTTCTCTGCTCATCTGTTCTGTGCTTGGGCCCAAATAGCCATTCCAACCTCAGGGCCCTTCACCTCAATCACCCACCTCTCCTGGTATTAGTCTCTACCTTTCGTACTTGAAACTTAATAGAGAAGGTCAGTGATTTCTGTCCAGCAGGTGGACTGTTGGGCCTTGGGTCAGGAATACATCCCTTGTCTGCTGTGGCCAGAAGGGGCAGGACTCCTGGGTAGAGCAAGTAGAATGTGGATAATAATATCTCTTTGGTGCATCTTTGAAGGAGGTGTGATACTCCCCATTTTCCAGATGAGGAAACTGAGGCTAACAGAGGTAAAGTAATTTATTAGAGGTCATACAGCTGGCAAGTATGAGAAGCAGGAAGTAGGGCCAAGGTCGGTTTGACATTCCTCTGCTTCCTACTCCGTGTGCTGACTCCCCAGCATCCCCGGCATTTGTTACACAAGGTTTACGAACAGGGGAGGCACAACAGACAGGCTGATTGCTGGTAAATTTGGTTGGGGCCCCAGTGGCCTTACTTTTTACTGTGAATGTTCAGGGACACTGAAAGAGCACTCCCCACCCACCCAATAATCAGTGATGAAAGAGAAGACATCTTGTTTCACCTCAAGCTTTGGAAAAAGCCCAAAGAAAATCTGGCTATGAAGGGTCATGGCAGATTTTTGTGGTCCTCTGACCATGAGGCCTGATAGGAAAGGGGACCAGAAATTAGCCCTGCCTCACTCCCAGAGGGTGAAGACCTGTGCCTCCATTTACAGCTTCAGCACTTACTAGTGGCATGTCTTACTAGTGATACTGCTAACTAGCAGTATGCCTGACTAGTGACTTTGGGCAAATTACCTAACCTTCCTGAGCCTGTTTCCTCATCTGTAAAATGGGCACAATATAATAAAAATTAAATGAGGCAGTGTGTGTTCTGACAAATACCATCTCTCACATACAGTGGTCATCCAAAAGCTGAAATCCCTCCCTCCTTCCCTATCTTGGGAGGGCCTGGCCCCTTAATAATGGTTGCCTTGGTGTTAGCAGTTGCTCTGTGACTGAGATAAGAAAGTTCTGCTTATGAAGAGACTCTGTCTTTCTATCCAGCATCCCTTCCCTCCTTACTGGGTGGACTGTGCTCCTTCCTCCATGTGGTCCTGGAGAGGTGGCCAATTTGGTAGCACACCAGGTCTGGGCAGTCTTACTGCCCATCTGCCTGGACATGACTGAAGGTGGATCAATGAGAATTTATATTCAAAGGTTGGCGGACAAGAGCACTCTCTTTTTTGGGGGGAGTGTTAAGCTGGGATCGTGTAGCCTTGAGCTGTCCACAGTCATGTCCTCTATTTACTGTAGGAGGAAGTGTCTGCAGAAGCAAAGAGAAGCAGTGCTAGAGAGAAAGCAGGACAGAGATCATTTCTGAGACCATCGTTTCAGTCCTCAGAGTTCCTAAGGCCACCCTTAAACCTCCCCGTTATGCAAGCAAGAAATTCTCCTTTTCTCCTTAAGCCTGCAACTGCAAGAACCTTGAGGAAAATGGGGATTGTTTTCCCCTAGTCAGGTGCTTGGGTGAGGCGTGGTTCAGGTGCGCAGCCATTCTGCCCCTGGAGGCCACACACGACCCCTTGCGTTACAGGAGTGGTGCTGCCGTGGTGACGTTCTCTTTTCTTGCTTGTGGTCTTCCAAAGAGTAGGCATGGCCCCGAGGACCTTTACCCTCCCTCGCCTCTTCCTCCCCTGCTGTAACTTCAGCACAAATGCAGTGTACCTCACCATCGACGGGCACGATTCCCAGCCATGGCCAGGCACCTCCTGTTAATCTCTGACTGGATACTGCTTGAAGAGCATGCTCCATTTCGTAGCACAAAACCATTTAATTCAATTATAGATGCTTGCACTCACAGTTTCTTCATCATTACAAACCATCATTGATGAGTTGGAATGTGCTTACTGTTGCAGCCCTGAGACAGTCAAGTTTCCAGAGCCCCATGCCCAAATATTTGCTCTGGGCTGCATCTGTAACGCTGTAACCTGGTGTGCCCCCAGCACCGCCTCCCCCTTCCCCTTAGGCCTGCCTGACCTTACCTACACCTGGGGTGTTGGCCCATGTTACGGATAGAATCACGCCCCCCACAAAGACAAGTTCAAGTCCTACCCCCAGTGCTGTAGCTGCGGACCCATTTGTAAATAGGATATTTAAAGATATTTTGATGGGAAGCGGGTGTGGCTCAGTGGATAGAGCCCCCGTTTACCATATGGGAGGCCCGGGTTCGCGTCCCGAGGCCTCCTTGTGAGGGCACGCCGGCCTGAGCGGTGCGGTGGGCTGATGCAGCAACCTCACGGCAGGAAGCGGGTGTGGCGCAATGGATAGCTCACGCTCACCCATTTACCATATGAGAGGCCCCGGGTTCGCTTCCCGGCGCCTCCTTGTGAGGGCAGGCCGGCTCGCGCGGAGCCGTGGGCTGATGCGGCAAGACCTCACAGCAAGGGAGAGATAAGCAGACACGGAGAAGACACGCAGCGAATGGACACAGCAGCACAAGCAGCAAGGGGGGCGATAAATAAAATAAAAATAAATAAAAAAAATAAAAATAAAAAAAAAGATATTATGAGTTAAGGTGAGGTCAGATTGAGTCAGGGTGAACTTTAATCCAACATGGCCCGAGTCCTTCTAAGCTTCTAAGAGGTAATGTGGACACAGAAGGAGGAGACCGAAGGGGACAGACGGCCGTGTGATGGGGACAAAGAGCCGGCAAGCCACCTGCAGAGCTCTGTAGGCTTCAGAGACAGCGTGATCCTGCTGACATCTGGATTTTGGCCTTGTAGCCTCCAAAACTGTGAGACAGTAAATTCCTATTGTTTAAACCACCCACACTGTGGTATTCGCTACGGCAGCACTAGCAAATTGAGACAACTCGCCTGCAATTTCTCCAAGCCTCCTTTAGCCCATTTCCAAACTGAGCCTTATTTCCAGCCACCCCGTGTTCTTCTAAACCGAATGCATAGTTGCTCATGAGGCAGCCTCGGGATGAGCTTTGCAGTAGAACAGACTGATGTTTGGATTTCAGCGTTATCCATCACTAGTTAGTTATCCATCACTAGTTATGCGACTCTGGGCAATTTACCTCACACCTCCAAGCCTCCATTTTCTTATCTATACAATGGAGATGCAGTCGAGTTCCTGGGCAGGCGAAAAGGAGGTTCAGGTATCTTTCATTTGTGGCATTTGTGGTATTTGGCAACAGCTCCCTCCGCCTGGTTCTGTTTGCATCTGCTCCTTTACATCGGGACCAGGTTACCTCCCCGCGGTGGGGTGCTGGTGTTTAACAATCAGGATATACATATGTACCTAACTTCACGATAAGTTTTACTGATAAAAAAGAATGTTTGGCACACAATTCCTAAATCATAAGAACGTATACAATACTCTTTACTGTAAATTCCATACAGCCATCCGGGTCTCACAGAATGCTTTTGTTGATTTTTTGCAGAATTTTTCTATCTGTAGTCAACGTTGACAAGCAGGTGTTCTTCTGGCATGAATGTTGGCTGATATTTGTATTTATGATAGAGTAAAAAGTATGTTGTGAGCTTAAAAAAAGATAATAGATTTTGAATCCTGGAAGAATATTTCCTCAATTTTTTTGTTCTATTTGTGGCTGCAGACTCCACGCGCTTTTAAATTTAACTTGCGTTATTAACATTTTCTCAAGGCTTTGTCTAGACCAGGGATCAACAAACTATGGCCCTTGGGCCAAATCTAATGTGCTACCCTTTTTGTGAATGAAGTTTATTGGAATAATGCCACATCCATTCATTTAGTGTTGTCCATGGCTGCTTTTGTGCTACAGGAGCACAGTTGTATACTATATAAAATATTTATTACCTGGCCCTTTACAGGAGAAGTTTGCTGGCCCTTCTCACCCCCAACTCATCTAGATAACCAATAAAACAAATAAATCAAGCCTTGATTTGTAGCATTTGCTGATTTCCATGATGTAAACACTCCCACTGTGGCTGATTTCAAGCTACCAACTTGGTGTCACTGATCACAGAGTTGGGAGGAGATGTGCAGCAGCCTACCACTACATGGCGTTCTCACCAGACGGGTACGAGAGACAGAAATGACCTTAAGAGCAGAGATAATAGTAAACTGTAGTGAAAGAATTACGGCTGGTGAGTTTTGAGTAATTATTATTTTGTTGTAATATAATGTATTTAGTTGTAAATTTGCATAATTTAATTTTAAATAGTGCTCTTGTTTAGTAACCCACTCTCAAAAAGCCCTGAAAATTTTAACAATTGGTTTTCGTGAACTGGTACAAACCAGCACACAACACACCTCTGCTCCTGTGGAAAACCCTGGAACTGTTGCCATGCTAGTGTTTGGATATACAAATGCTATCAGTTGGTAATTTCGTTGGAGACGGGGTGGGCAAAGAGCAAAGGAGCAAGTGTCAGTCTCCGTCCCAGAGCCCTGGCAATTAAGACAACTTACCTGCTCTTTCGCCATGCCTCCTTTAGCCTGTTTCTAAACTAAGCCTTATTTCCAGCTTCCTTATGTTCTTCTGAACTAAATACATAGTTTCTCATGAGGCAGCCTCAGGGGATGAGCTTTGGAGTCAAAGGAGAGAAGTGGATGGGCTCTTCAGGCAGCTGTCACTTTAACCTCTGGCAGAAGTCACATGCCCGTTTGCGAAAGCGGGCTATAGGCAAACCTAAAAGAACTGAAAGGCCTCTGGACACACTTACTTTGTCATGGGCCTCCCCAAAGTTGGTGGGACTCCAACCAGTACAGATTGCTTCCTTCCCCAGGTGCGACAGGCAAAGGAACACTGTCCCTCCGGAGTGCAGTAGTAAGGTGGTCACTTATCTGCCTGTTCAAGTGGAGCGTTGCATAGTGACCAGAGCCATTCTGGTTACAAAGACAATTTTATTAAGTGAGATAGTAACAGGTCAGGCACCTGGTACAGAGTCGGTATTTAGTAAGCATTAACCCCTCCTACTTCTTGCTTTCTCTGTCACTGCTGGTACCAATATTCTGCTACCCCCAAAGAAGCTACCTCAACTCACTTACCTTGGCTCTAAAGTAACATGCCTTACCTTTCAGCTCTGGTAACTCACTGAGCATTCATGGGCAAGAAGCCTGTATAAATCTTTTTTCTTCTTTAGCAAAAAGAAAGTCTTTTCTTCTTACTGTATAATTCTTGTCTTGGCTGGGCTCACTCCTGCACCTGTGGTCGCTTAGGTGGCTTTGTTAATCTTGGCTAGATTCACATCTGGGGCTTTGACTGGGACAACTGAGGTGACTTGACTGTTCCATGAGGTCTCACCCTCCAGCAGGCTAGCCCAGGCTTATCGTCATGGCAGAGGAGGGATGTGAGAGCAGTGCTCTTGAGGCCTAGGCTTGGAAGTCACACATGTCACTTCCACTGTATTCTGTTGGCTAAACCAAGTCACAAAGCTTGCTCAGAGTCATGGTGGGTGGGAACTATGAAGTTATAGGGCAAGGGGTATGGATACAGAGGTCGTTAATCAGGGTCATCAATGAAGCAGTCCTCCATAAAGAGTCTGGGATTTCTTGCATTATGCTCTCAGATACACACATAGGTCCTAAACAGGGCTGCCTAAGGCTCAGCCTTTGGGATTTCCTTTTCCTTTTCAGGAGATTATGAATTTGGTTTATTTTCCTTATAAATAGTCTTCCTCAACATGAAATAATTGGGGAAAGTCCTCACTTGATTCATGAAAACTTTGGGAACTGGATGTGCATGTATTTGGAATTTTATTATTTTCAAGGGCACATGACTCACTATTCAGATTTTTCCAATGGAGCCCCACCTCCTCTCTAATTCTCTCCTGCCTTGGTCCTAGGAAACTGTTGTCTCCTGGTTTCCTCCCACTTCTTGGACCCCTTGGTCTGATTCTCCCTGGAGCTTCCTTCTTTGTGTCCTGTCTTACGTTGGGTTCTCCCAGAAGCAGACATGGAAACAAGGAGTTGAGTGCAAGTGGCTTATCTGGGAGGTGATCCTAGGGCACACCAGTAGAGGGTTGGAGAAGTGAGACAGAGAGGTGAAGGAAGCCAATACATAATATGTTAATGAGGATGTTACTCCTGTGGGCAAATGGGGCTCAGTCCTACTGGGACCTCTGCGAGATGGTGTGGAATGTGCTTCAGAGTTGTCCCACCCAGGGCAAGGGAACTGGAATATTCATCCTCTTAGACCCATCCATCGCTGGCTGAGGGTTGTTCCTGCAGTGCGAACCCCTGGCACTTCTCGTCTAAACTGAGGTCAGACTGAGAGAAAGCCTGGATAGACAGTTTCAGTAGGATTCCATTGGAATGCTTGGGAACAGGAGTGCTGAGTGGATATGGGCAGGGCACTGAGAGCATCTGCCATAGCCCCTTAGCTCTCAGCTCTCTACTCTGCCCATCCTCAGTGCTCTCTGCATATGAGCTTATAAGCTTCATCCCAAATCTCTATCCCTAGTACCCTCTTTCGCAGGTTAGGCCTCTACGTCCAGCTGCCTACAGAGCTTCTCCACCTGGATGTTCCACAGGCATCTTGAAGGAAACACTCCTGACGCTAAACTCATCACCCTCTCCTTCCTACCCCGTCCCAAACCACAAATTCCTTTTATAGTCTTATTCTTGGTGGGTGATGTCAACATCTTTTCTTTCTCCCAAACTCTCTAGAAATTTTGGAGTCATCTTTTTGCAATAACTTTATGATTAGTTCTCCTGCTCATTTTCATGCAATCAGTTCACACCACACTCCTTTAAAGAGCCTCTGTTATCTGTTGTAAAAGACACCTTTTGAAGTGTCTGTCTTGCTCCTAATGACTCCAGTAACCCACCCCTCTATTCACAAAGATGGACCTGTAGCAATCATATTGGCCCTCAGACTGTCGCCACCCCTGCCATTGCAGTTAATTGGACAATCTGCCCTAGTCAGATCCTCCCTGAGATTTAGAACTGTGGCTAAGAAGTTCTTGAATACAGAGAAAGTGAAACTTGGGATGGCACTATTTCTCCTGCCATACTGCATTAGTCAGGGTTCTCCAGAGAAACAGTATTGGCAGGATATATATATATATATATAGATATATATATATAAAAATACATATATTTGTGTGTGTGTGTGTGTGTGTGTGTAAATATTAAGAGATTTATTATAGGAATTGGTTCACATGACCATGGGGATTAGCAAGTTCGAATTCTGTAGGGCAGGCCACATGTTGGAAACTTGATGAAGGTGAAGTCGAATTCTCCCGGAGAAGCTGCAAGTTGGAAACTTGATGCTAGTGAGATTGGATTCCTCAAGAGAAGCTGGCTAGATAAAGGACAGATAGAAATTCTTCTTTTGACTGTTGAAATCCTCAGTTCTCATATTAAGGCCTCCAACTGATTGGATGAGGAAACTCCTCTCATTACTGAAGGCAATCTTCTTTGCTGATTGTAGGTACAATTGGCCGTAAATGAAATCAACAGACTAATGAATTACATCAATCTATGAAATACCCTCACAGTAACAATCGGGCCAGTGCTTGCTGACCAAACAAATGGACAACAAAACCTAGCCAAGTGGACACATGAAATTAACCACCACACATACTGGTTGAAAAGATGAGAAAACTAGTCTGCAGAGAAAGAAGAATGAAGCTGTAATGGACATGTTTTGACAGCCCAGTATCTCTTTTGGGAAATCATCCTTCTCTTATTCTCAGTCCATGTGGTTCAGGTGGGGCTGACTCCAAGATGTAGGTAATAACCAAGTCCTGGCCAGAGAGCCCTGCTCCCCTGGCTACAGGGATTGGTTCAAGAACATTCTATAAAATAACTGGCCCATATTCTTCAAAAATGTCAGTGTCATAAAAGATAAAGAGACTGAGGAACTGCTTCAGATTAAAGGTGACTGAAAAGATATGACAACTAAATGTAACACGATCCTGAATTAGATCCTGCACCAGAAAAAGAGTTTTGTTTTGTTTTTAATAAAGCACTTTATTGGGACAACTGGTAAACTTAGATGGTAAACTGTAGATTAGATAAAATTATTAGATAATGTTAAACCTCCTGCATTGGTAACTGCACTGTGTTTATTGAAAACACTATCCTTATTCTTCAGAAATACACACCAGAACATTTAGTGATAAAGTGGCATATATCCAACCTTCTCTCAGATAGTACAGAAATAATGAAGGTAATGATAAAGCATATGTGGCAAAACGTTAAAAATTGATGACTCTGAGTAAAGTATGCATGGGAATCCTTTATACTATTCTTGCAATTATTTTTGTAATTTTGAAAGCATTAAAAACATAAAAGTTTTTAGTTGCCTTATTATTGATTAAATACATCCATACCAGGGCATACTTGGCAGCCCTTGAAAATAATGATAAAAATCATACTTATTGACATGGAAACAAGTTGATGATATATAATTGATTGAAGAAAGCAAGTTGCAGTATGATCTCAGTTTTATTCAGAACAAAACAAAAATACACTTTCCTAAAAAAAATCTGGAAAGATGCACATCAATTGGTTAATTCTGATTATCTCTGAGTTATGGAATAAAGGGTAATGTGAATTTTCTTCTTTTTGTTTATCTGTATTTTCTACTTTTCTGCAATGTGCATGTACTAATTATGTAGTAAAATTTTAATTATTTTTAAATCATGGATAAAAAATGAAAGAACTAGTCTCATGAATGCATGATCTGATGTTTGGGGCCCTCCAACCCAGGGAACCTGCCTTGTTTAGTAACCTCTTTCTGAGGAGGTTTGCAGTTCTTTCAGCTTCCAACATCCCACTGTGGCAATTAAAAAAAATAAAAGCTCTTTATCCTGTACCCTTTGTCTTCTCCAATTTTGCTTCTCTTGCTTTTGACATCCTTAGAGAGTTGTGTCTGGCACATTTCATATTCTAAATTGTTCTCCGTGCGTTTTAAGTGTTTTCTGCCACTTGGTGATTCAAAATAGATTTTAAACCGCTGCTCCTCACAGGCTCCTGCATTTCTCCATAACCAACTGCAAGATGTGGACTTTAGGGACCTCTCTTGAATGCTGTGAAAATGGGAGTGTCACCCAAACCTTCTTTAGCTTCTGTTCTTACTTCTCAGGAGTCCGAGGATTGTTTACTGTTTCTCTGGTCAGCTGGCAAGACCTAATAGACATTTTAAGAGATGCTTTCTTTGAAATCTCTCACTTAGAGAGGCAACTCCCGAAAAGACAGAAAGCACAAGAGTTGTGATGTCATTAGTGGGTAGATTCAAAGTTTCCCTTTAACCTAATCTCCCTTTTGGAGCTGTCTTAAAGGGTTGATTCTGTTTCTTGATGTCTGAAAATGCTGATCATCTACACACCCTTTTAAGATTGTGTTTTCCTGTTAATTGAGCATAATGTCACGGTCTTCTTGCTTTTATTCAAAATGTTTTAATGAATTTGTTTCACATCCTTCATTTTTTCATCTTGAATTCTTCATTGGACCCTTTAACACTCTGTTTCTGAGCATGGATTTGGAGATTTTTGCTTGTTATATACTGTGCCTCTTGAGACATGTTGGATTTTCTTGTCATTTTGACTTCCTGCAAGAACACTGTTGAAAAGAAATTATTCTGCTCTGACAGTAGATGCTTTTCAATAGTTTTCTTCAGTTTGGGGACCCAGTAGCAATGATCCACAATCAACTGAGTATGGGCATTTTCCTAATTTGAACTACTGCCAACTCATTATATTAGCTTCTGATATTTGGGGATGGGAAATCTGGTTTAGAAACAAATTTTTGAAAAAATATTGTGGGAAGCGGATGTGGCTCAACCCCTTGGGCGCCCGTCTACCACATGGGAGGTCCCAGGTTGGGGTCCTGGTGGCTCCTAAAAAGAAGACAAGTAGATTCCACCCCCGCTGCAACAAGCAGATGCCACAAGCCAGCAGACATGAAGGGGAGTGGATGTGGCTCAGGGCATTGGGCACTCACCTCTCATGAGGGAGGCCCTGGGTTCAGTTCCCAGTGCCTCCTGGAGAAGGCGAGCAAACAATGAACAGACAGACGAGAGAACCATCAGGGGGATGAGGGAACAAATAAAGAAAAAATAAAGTAAATAAAATAAATCTTTGGAAAGAAATATATTGTCATATTACCAAGTGGCAAGATAACCAGCATGGGATAAAGGCTTGTTTAGATTTTTAATCAATCTCAAATCTTGATAGATTTTGGTTCTGAGAATTTTTTTCTTACCTCTGACATCATACATAGCAAATCAGTTTATCTTTTAAATAAATACAAAATGCGCTAAAATGCAACATGAAACTAACCAAAGGGAAAACTCAGTGTTCTTTCTGTACTGGTTGTTCAAAATGTAAGGTTGTTGGAAAACTTTTCTTCTCATTTTTATTTAACTGCCTCGGATCCCTTTTGGAATCAAAGCACTTTATGTTAGCAAATAATTCTTTTTATCTTTGGGGTCATTTCCCCTTGGCTTGGAATAATATGCTTCTTGAAACACTTGAAAAATCCAGCTCTAAAATTATACTGAGATAAAAATGGGATGAGATCACAGGTCCTGCTATGCAAAATGACAGGTAGCTGAGACAGAAATCTACCTAGAGTGTGTGGTGGTCTTTACAGTGAGCGTTTCATCAATAGCCTCAGGACTGGAAGGAGTTGGTGCACGCACCTGCCTTTGCTCTAGGCACTATTACTAATAAATATTGACCTTTGTGAGAGGTGGAAGCTACTCATCTGCGAAAAGCCCAGGTGCCTGTGCTTTGACCCCCTCCTTGAATATCTCTGGAAGGGATATTCACTGCCACCACCCAGGTCCAGCTCTCCTCATCTCGAGAATGTCCTAAGTGGTCTCTCTGCACCCATACTCGCCTTCACTAGTCCATTCCCTAGAGTGCTAATTAATTTGGAAATGCAAACATGGTCTTGCCACTGCCCTGCTCCCCCATCCCCACCATCATCTTTAAGACCCACAGTGACTTTCCATTCTGTTAGAATAAAGTCCGATTTGTACATGATCAGACCGACCCTCCCTACCCCGTCTCACCCATTACTGTCCTCCCCTCCGGGACAGGCAAGACTTCCATCGTACCTCCTAAGTAAATTCTTGTCTATTATGACAATGCAGAAAACATTAGTTAAATTATATAATGTTATTTCTGCAAATTGCATTGGCTCAAACTTCCTCTGGCTGAATTGCTGGACCCCAGTCCCCTCTCCCCTACAAAGCAGCCCTCAGCCCTTTCTGGAAATTCCTCATCCATCCTGTTCTTTCCTTCCTGCTCTGCTCCCCTGGTTCCCATGCCCACCGTCCTTGAAACCACCTGGAGGAACAATACGGTGGCCTTTACTGATAGTCCGCCTGTAAGGTCACCAGTGTCCATACCCCAGTTGGTTACCAGGGTCCTGAAACACAGGGTCTTCCCCAAATAAAACTCTGACCCAAGGACAAACATGAGTCTCCACCCCTAGAAACCAAAACTGCTTGAAACTTCCATTAGAGTTCAAAACACACAAACAACAATGACAAAAATCTTTAGGGTCCAGAAATCATCCAGGACACAAAATATGTGTGACCTTATTTAATCTTCACAAAAGTCCTATTAGATCAGTGTTGTTATCTCTGTTTTAGAGATGAGAAAACTGAGTCCCTGGGACATTGGGTGACTTCCTAAAGTCACACAGCCACAGAGCCACAGTTTAAACCCAGGTCTTACAAATTTTAAGCCCTTAACCAGTATTCTGTATTGTAAGGTGACATTAGTAGAAATGACATAGCGATGCATAAAATTGATTTAAATTCACCTTCTTGGGCCCTACAGACCAAAATCATTCTGTAATGGCAACATCCAAATAGGCTTGAATGACGAGAAATTATTTATATAAAGGTACACAGAGTATAATTCAAGTGTTAGTTTTATCATCCTCGTTTATAAAATTTCATACATGGGCTCCTCTTTGCCTATAGGTAGCCTGCATCCATGTCTGGGGTGTGTACCTTTCTCTTTTCTCTGATTTCTCAATAAACTCTTTAAAAAAAAATTCATACATGCTCACATTCAAGTACTTTCTCCCCAGGTGTGTATTTCTAAATGTATGCATTTCACCTTGTAACGACATAAGCTCCTGATACCACAAAGTCAGGGGCTCCCTTGTGCTGACTCCCAAGGCGTGATTTGCTCTTCAGCTTCCCCAGGTGACACTCCTTGAGGACTCAGCACCGTCATAGATTCATGGTGCCAAGCTTGTGTTTATTCTTAGTTGAAGGAAGTGTGGGGATGGACTTTGTGCCAGAATCCTGCCCTGGCATTCCAGGTAACTGACCACAAGCTATGGCCCTGCTATGCTATTTATAGCGAGTAACAAAAATAGCCTCACCCTCTGAAAGGTGTATCTGTGCCATATGCCCACGGGCCTCCTTCCATCTGACAGGCGCCTTCTCTCCAGACCTCAGGAGGAGGCAGGTCTGTGTCTTCACACAGACCCAGAGGCACCGTGGTCCTCACAGGCACACACGCCTCCTCCTCCAGAGGCACCCAGGGCCAGGGGAGATGCCGAGGCACAGAACTTCAACCCATAAGTCGAGACAGAACCTAATATGAACCCAAGGAAAGAAGCGGGGGCTGGGTGAGAGGGAACAAGGCAAGCTGAACTCCATTGCTGTAGGTAGGTACAAAGTCAGCGTAGGAGCACGAGCATTGCTGCTCTGACTCTGACCTGTGGATGCCTCAGAAACTCAAGCCTGGGCTGGGGCTGATCTTGGAGTAAGGGTGGTTAATGGCCCCACTGAAGGGACTGGAGTGCCAGGCAGGGTATAGACAGAGCCTGCCTCTTATTTGCTGTGTGACTGCTGGGGATTGAATCATGTCCCCCACAAAAGACATGCTCAGGTTTTAATCCATGTTCCCGTGAGTGTGAATCCATTTGTAAACAGGATCTTTTGAAGATGCTAATATTGTTAAGATGTGGCCAAATTGAATCAGGGCGGGTCTTAATCTGTATACTGGAGTCCTCATGAACAGAGGAAATTTGGAAACAGGCAGCAGAAGCCAGAAGAAGCCAGAGAGGAGAGAGAGATCACCACGTGATGGGCAACTGCCATCACCAGGGCATACCAACTCTAGGAGAAAGCATGACCTTGCTGGCATCTTAATTTTGGACTTCATAGCCTCCAAACTGTGAGCCAATAAATTCTCGTTGTTTAAGCCAACCCACTGTGTGGTATTTGTCATAGCATCTCAGGCAGACGAAGACAATGACCCTAAGCAATTCATTTCAATCTCTCTGGGCTGTTCTGTCGTCTGAAGGGGTGGCCCTGGAGCAGCAGCTCTCCCGCCAAGGTATGTGCATCAGAATCACCTGGGTTGCTTTTTTTTTTTTTCAATTATCATAAGTTTATTATGAAAAAAAAAATTTTTTTACTTTCATCAGCAAAATCAATAATTATGTTGTTGCAATCCAGATTTTTTACATAACAAATATTCTGTTTATAGTAATGCCAAATTAGATAACTCTTGAGTCATCGTTGTCCTAAGATAGATTTTTTTAATTAATTTAAATTTAGAGGAATTTCACTCTAATAAAGCAGTAGTACCTGGAATTGTCAATAAAATTCTTAAACCATGAATTTTATATATCATGTTTAAACACTGTAATGGTGTTGCATACAATAAAGTATCACAAGGTATTTTAATTTCATCAGTTAAATCACAACCAATTAAATTGTGATTATTTTCATCCCTTAATGAATTTCTTATGTCCTTCTGCTTTCAAAAATTTCAGGTTTATACAGAAGCTGAATTAGCGGTGTTTTGCTCAATGTGTCCACATCTGGACTGGGAAAGTTTTAGTGAAAATCTGTAGGTTCAATGGGTACAGTCCTTTCTGAACTCATTCAGGTGCTCTCTGCAAGCACTCTTCCAAGATAACTAAGTCTCCATGAACATGAACCAGGATTCCTTCAAAGCAATCTGGGCTATGGCCTGGAGCCAAGAACCCCCCAAATCACACCTCCTCCTGCTTCTGCTAGTGGAGACTCCTGCCGGTGAGGCATTGCATTTTCTCTTTCCCCCACTTTACCCTCTTGTCCTTCTCCCTCTTCTTTTGCCTTTTTTTTCATATTTTTTTTTTATTTTTTATTTTTTAAAAGATACTTAGATTACATACATGTCACACAAAAAATATAGGGATTCCCATATGTCCCACTCCCCACACATCCATACCCTCCCACATAAACATCCTTCATTAGTTTGGCACATTCATTGCAATTGATAAACGCATCCTGGGGCATTGCCACTGAGCATGGACCGTAGTCTACACTCTCCCACACGGTTCTGCATGTTATGGGATGATATAAAATGGCCTATATCTGTCATTGCAATGTCATTCAGGACAATTCCCAAGTCCCGAAAAAGTCCCCGTATTACAACTGTTTTTCCCTCTCCCAGCCCCCAGAGTGTCCAGTGGCCACTGCCTCCACATCAATGTTGTAATTTCTTCCATTGCTAGAATCACAATATGTCTATAGTAGAATATCAGTAAGTCCACTCTAGTCCATAGTTCATTCCCTAATCCTGAGGATACTGGGATGGTGATGTCCACTCCACCTCTAATTGAGAGAGGACTTCGGTCCCATACAGCCGATGGATGGGACTCTCTTGCTTGTAGTTGTAGGCTCTCTCATTTCCTTGGAATGGTGGTTGTCAATCCTCACCTCCTTGTTAGTTGTGCTGGGTGAGTCCAGTGAACTAGAGAGTAGGTGTTGCGACTCTGCTGAGGCTCCAGGCCCAGCTGGCACATGGACAGCCCAAAGATTCCAGTCTCTTGGACGTACACCTACAAACTCCAGCACCAAGTATAGGTTTAAAAAGAAGGGACAGATGAACCATGTGTAACCGTTGGGGAATTTGATGTAATTATGAATTCCAAAAATATAATTGGATCATGCCTGTAATCTAATCTGTTAATCTGGGCATGATTGAATTATGATTAGGGCGTTGACTGGGCCATGTCAGTCAGTAGGGCGTTGAGCCCCACCCCCTGGTGGGTGGGGAATTGAATGTAAAAGGCAAGGCAAAGAACAG
>JAQZBX010049104.1:0-20019 GCA_029593785.1 Cabassous unicinctus | reverse complement strand
AGAGGCAGATCATGCCCATCTAACAGGACACATTCCAGCTGGTCGTCCTTAGACAGCAAAGTGCCACTTTGTGGTGTGCGCCTAGGGCGAGTATACCATACCCTCCGGCCTTCCGGCACAGCCGGTGAGACACTCTCTTCAACCTGTAACAGGATGGGAGAACTCATGATGGGCATGATGCCAGAATGAACGTACCTTTCAGTATGGTGGCCACGGTGGCAGGCACAGTCACTGTAAACCTTAGTGGCTATACATCAGTAATCCTGGGAGTCACAGTTAATTGACGCTGTGCCCCATCTCCCCAGGGCACCACCAGAGCTACCCATCAAACATGGGGAGGCTTTAAAATCCAGGGCCACGACACAGAGACTGTTTCTCCTCCGTGAATTATGGAGGGTGCTGGCAGCAGTACTTGCCCTCCCCGCACTTGTGGTTTTAACAGTGGATCCCTCGTAGTGACCTGTAATTGAATGGGGGCAGCTGCACGCTGCAACAGGCCTTCTATTGGTGCCACTCCTCCCTGCCGGGATCATTCATTCAAACGTTGTACTACCAACCAAAGGTGATCACGCCCCCTGCAAGGTTGGAGCTCCTTGGGCTGTTGCCCGCAGGCCCGTTTTAGGAAGGCCATTATGACGTTCAATCATGCCAGCTGCTAAAGGATTGTAGGGCACGTGATATACTCATTGTATGCCCTGTTGGAGGACCCATTGCTGCACTATTTTCCCATTAGAATGGGACCCTCTGTCACTTTCTATAGTCAGTGACCGGCCATACATGACACACAGCTGTTGTAACGCTCGCATTGTCACAGTTTGCATTGCCTGGGGCGGGGGTGGGGGGTGGGGAGGCAGGATACACATAGAGCAGACCTGTAGCTGTGTCAATGGCCGTAAGAGCATATCGGCACTGCTGACTCAAAGGTAGTGGCTTGATAAAATCTATCTGCCATCTTGTGAGCGGGACACAGCCCCACTCAATTTGACCCATAGTCCTGGGCAGTGGCCTCCAATGTAACAGGGGACATTAGGGGCAAGCATGGCATGCTGTCCAAGCGGCCTCTGCATCCACAGCTAAACCCCAAAGGCGTGCAGCCTTTATCATTGTGGGGACTCCAGCATGTAGGAGTTTCCAGTGCAGCCACACGGCTGCGTCCTCAACACTATTTACCTACAAGGTAAGCTTAATTAACTGATCTGCTACATCATTGCCTGGATGCAAAAGGGGGCAGTGAGCCACTACATGGTACACTGTTACTTCTTTAGACAACCCCCATCCCCATAGGTCTTCCCACATGGAATGTCCCCATAGGGGCCGATGGGCTACTGGCCAATCCATGTGCTTCCATTCTGGCAGCCACAGAGTAAGACCATTAAATACCACCCAACTGTTGGTACATATCACTAAGGGGCTGCCTTCACAGCCCAGTATGAGCCACACGGCCCTCAATTGAGCCCATTGGCTGCTTTGACCAAACCCTAATTCATACCAAATTGTATCAGTTAGAGGGTACATTGTTACAGCAGTCCATCGAGCCACCTGTCCTCAGCTGGCTCCATCAGTATACCATGCCTGCTCTGGCACGGTACCTACCCCGGCTTTGTATGGGGAAACTTCCCTCATGGGTACTTGCAAGGGGGTCTCTTGGTCCAGCATACATCAAGGTACCTAAAACTTGTTGCAACTCTTTACTCAGTGGACTGGAAGCAAATGTGCTTCTCTGTTCCAAATAGGACCCCAACTTGGCCAGTGTTGCTGTCTGGGCCACGCCACTTCATGGCCGGGTGATCCAATTCTGCACCCATCCCTTTTATGGGGTATGAGGTGAATATGTTTACCGGGGCCTCCCGGGTTATGGTTTCAGTACTCCATGCGGCAGCACACATGGCTGCCAATTGCTTCTCTATGAGACTATAGCGCTTCTCTGCTTGTCTCCATAGCTGACTCCAAAATCCTATTAGCTGTTGCAACCACTCAGTCCATTGCCATAAGTCCCAACCATAGCCTTCTGTGATGTGCACATCTAATTCAAACGGGCGGCTAGGGTCAGCCACTAACAAAGTTTGGGCTTGTTTAACAGCCCTTTTGGCTTATACGAAGGCCTGCTCAGCCTCATCAGTCCAATCCCATCCACCTCCTTTCTTTGTTAACTTGTATAGAGGCTTTAGGACCTGCACCAATTGGGTAATAAACACTTGCCAGTAGCCTAGGAGACTTAAAAATATCTACAGCTGTTTCCTTGCTGTGGGACGTGGGAAAGGTTGAATCTTATCAATTACTGCTTCAGCAATTACTTTTGTCTTAACTAACCATACAATACCCAAGAATTTGACAGACAACCCAGGCCCTTGCAACTTGTCCTGATTTATCGCCCATCCTTGACTTTCGAGGTGGGCAACCAGAGTGGGAACAGTAGCTTCCAAATCTGCAAGAGAATCAGAAGTTAGCATTACATCATCAATATAATGATACACCTGAATGGTATCAGCATGTTGCCACTTCTCTAGGTTTTTAGCCACTAAACCATGACAAATGCTGGGGCTGTGAACATAGCCCATGGACAATACAGTAAAAGTCCCCTGTTGGCCTTCCCACGTGAAGGCGAACTGATCCTGTGCTTCATCAGCAATGGCGATGGAGAAAAAGGCATTTTCCAAGTCCAAAACAAAACGATTAATTTCCAGTGTCAAAGTCAAAGTATCCATCAGGTCAAGAATAGAGGGCACAGCTACATGTAAAGGAGGAACCACCTTGTTCAGCTCTCGATACTCAACAGTCATACGCCACGTCCCGTCGGGCTTGTGTATGGGCCACACTGAAGCATTAAACAGGCTCCAGGCCTCACAGAGGACTTGTACCTTGACCAATTCTTTAATAGTTGCTGATATTTCTTCATGTCCTCCTGGCAAGCAGTACTGTTTTATAGTCACTTTCCTGTGGGGTTCAGGCAACACAATGGGGGCATGTTTAGCACTGTCTAAACATGTTTCACTGTCTGTACTTGTAGACGGAATTCACCAATAGTGGTTTGCATGGTCAAGTTTCTTAACACATCTATACCCAGTATATACTCTCAGATATTAGAAATGCACACAGTGTACATTTGCGGGGGCAACCATCCAATTCCCAACATCACCTTTGTCTGGATGAACCACAAGGTGCCTTGTCCGGTATTACCGTAACCGTCCACATAGGCATAAGTGCCTGTGAATGTATCTGGTTGTCCATAAAGAGGTGTACATTCTTCACCTGTGTCCACAAGGGCCAAGACATGCTTACATTCTGTGGGGACAAGTGGATTGCCAACTCCATGTAGGGCCTCCGGTCTTTCCAAGGGTCCCCCTCTTGGACGCTGTGGCCTGCTTCCTATGCAAAGGTAAACACCGGCTCCGTGGGGCACCTGGGGCCCTCTAGCAGGGAGTCACTGAGTTGTGCAGTTTCCCTAACCCGCTTCAGTTTCCAGGCTTTTCCTGCTCACCACTGAGCAGGCTCTAGCTGTCTCTAGAGGTCTAACAAGACCATGTTTGGTTGCCCAACTATTTTAGTTGGGTCTACCCTGACGGCTACCAAATCATTCCACATTTGCTTCTGCGTGACCTTCACAGGACCTCTCTTCTAGTCCTGGCCTGCAGACTTAGCTGTTTTATGAGACGGGGCACATCTCTCCTTGTTGCCACTGGACGGACCTTGGCCCGTTGGCTCTTGGCCTCGCCGAGACTAGCCATCATAGCTGTTACCTCATGTATCAGGTGTCCCATGTACGGGGTCAAGATAGCCACCAGGGACCCAAATGAAGGATCAGTAGCATGTTGCACGAGCAGGTCCCTCATTTGACTCGTAAACCTCTCGGCATTGGGTCCCTTGTTAATAGGGTCAAAGACAGCACTGCACATGCCCATTTCCCGGACCACCTGCACAAGGCCAGCATATGTAGTCCCTCGACTCACTGAGTCTGGCAACTCTCCTGCATCATTCAAGACCATATGAACAGCTGTTTGGAACCACTCCATCAATGTGATTGGGGTTTCCTCCAGCATGCCTCTGTGCATTTAAGTGACGTTGGCGTGGCAGGGGATGGCCAGTAAGCGATGCTAACTTTTCTATCTCAGTCCCAGAGCACACGATGCCATCCATGCCCATGTCCCACAGATGCAGCAGCCATGCAGCTATGGGTTTTCCTGGTTTCTGCCAAAATTGCTCTTCCAGTTCCATCAGTTCTGACTACGCATAGGTGTCCCTGCACAGTGTGCTGCACCACATGTGGCTGCCCAATGGGGTGTCACCCTTGCCCCATGTCCCGATCATGTTTCACCTTTTGCATCATGACCGGACGAGCTTATCGGATGGGTCTCACTTCTTCCTCATCTGAACTACTACCAGCTGACACAGCTTGGCATTCCAGCCGTACACGCGACTGCTGCAGTTGCTCATGCAACTGGTGAATTTCTCTCTCCTGTTTCAATGTCTCTTGGGTGGTATCTCGTAACAAAGACAGGAACACCCATCCCACCCATGCAGCAGCAGCATGGGTCTTCATTTCCCCTATTGCTGTCACGGCCTGCTGCAGGACACCTAGCAGCGCTGTAGGGTCATTGGTGGGTGTCACATCTGGACACACACACCACCAGGATAACCACTCAGCTACACCAGCCAACACACATGGTGGGGACCACCCAAGGTCCATACTCCCTACCTCCTCATCTGGGGGAGCAGTGGGAGAACACATCAAATCCTGCCGACTATGCCATTTGTGCACTGCGTCCACCTCAGGAGCCCGCGAGGGAGGTAGGTGGAAGAAAAACTTAGGCAGAGAAGGAAGTTTGTTCATACCAGCACAGCCGCAGTCTGCTCCAGACAAACAGGCAAGCAAGCATGACCGTTCTTTATTTGCATAGTTATTCATACACTACGGTTATCACTCAAAGTTATACAGAAGGAACACAGAATGCAACTCTCTGGAATCATTTCTTCTGTGCTCAGGGGATGTGTACTGGTCCAAGGACCTTTTGAATTGGATACAAGGCATACTGAATTGGGGGAACACAAGAAACTGAGCCAAGGTTAATAGCTAATCTAGCAGTTTTGCTGCTGCCCAGGTTTTAACTCTTACACAGCTGCTTCCTGAATTTTAACTCTCACACAGAAGCCTTATAGCCCAATAGGAAAAGACAGAAGAGAGATGCTTGGAGGAGAGTATAAAGAGAAGACTGTCAGAAAGGATAACCAAAAGGTACAATTACAGAGAAAAATAAGATATGACATATAAAAGCCAAAAAACAAAATGGTAGAAGTAAATAATGCATTTACAGTAATATCATTAAATGTGGATGGATTAAACTCTCCAATCAAAAGACATAGGCTGCCAGGATGGATTGAAAACATGAGCCATCCATATGCTCTTTACAAGAGACTCACCTTAGATCAAGGGATACAAGTCACTTGAAAGTGAAAGGTTGGAAAACAGATATTCCACGCCACAGTAACCAAAAAAGAGCAGAAGTAGCTATACTAATATCAGACAAACAGACTTAAAATGCAAACAATTTTAAGAATTGCAGAACACCATTATGTATTAATAAAGGGACAGTCCACCAGGAAGGTGTAACAGTCATAAATATCTAAGCACCTAACCATGGTGCCTCAAAATACCTGAGGCAAATTCTGGCGAAACTGAAGAGAGAAATGGACATCTCTACAATAATAGTTGGAGATTTTAACATGCCACTCACATCAATTGGTAGAATATCTAGTCAGAAGATCAACAAGGAAACAGAGAACTTGAACAACATGATGGACACAGAAAAGGCATTCAACCAAATCCAGCATTTTTTCTTGATAAAAATACTTTGAAAGATAGGAATAGAAGGAAAGTTTCTCAATATAATAAAGGGCATATATGAAAAATTCAAGCCAACACTATACTCAATGAGGAAAGATTGAAAACTTACCCTCTAAAATTGGGAACAAGGCAAGAATGCCCAGTGTCATCTCTTTTATTCAACAGTGTGCTAGAAGTTCTAGCTAGAGCAATTGGACAAGAAAATAATAAATGGCATCCAAATAGGAAAGGAGGAAGTAAAATTCTCACTATTCACAGATGACATGATCCTATATTAAGAAAATTCTAAAATATTTACAACAAAGCTACTTGAGCTAATAAATGATTTCAGCAAAGTGGCAGGATACAAAATCAACAGGCAAAAATCAGTAATGTTTTTGTACACTAATATTGAACAATCTGAGGAGGAAATCAGGAAAAAATCCATTTACAAAAAAACTCAGATACCTAGAAATCAATTTAACCATGATGTAAAGGACTTGTATTCAGAAAACTACAAAACACTGCTAAAAGAAATCATTGAAGACCTAAACAAATATTCTGTGTTCATGGATTGAAGAACTAAATATAGTGAAGATGTCAATCCTACTCATATTGATTTATAGATTCAGTGCAATACCAATCAACATTCCAACAGCCTATTTTACAGAAATAGAAAAGACAATTACCCAATTTATTTGGAAGTGAAACAGCACCCAAACAGCCAAAAACATCCTAAAAAAGGAAGAGCAAGGTAGGAGGAATTTCACTGGCTGACCTTGAAACATATTACAAAGCTTCAGTGATAAAAAACTGCATGGTATTGGCATAAAGGTAGACACATTTATCAATGGAATAGAATTAATAGTCCAGAAATAGACCCTCACCTCTACTGCCAACTGGTTTTTCACAATCCTGCCAAGTCCATGTTACTGGGACAAAACAGTCTCTTCAACAAATGATGCTGGTAGACCCTGGATATCCATAACCAAAAGAATGAAAGAGGACCCCTATCTCACTCCCAATACAAAAATAAACTCAAAATGGATCAAAAACCTAAATATAAAAGCCAGGACCATAAAATTACTAGAAGAAAATGTAGGGAAACATCTTAAAGACCTTGTGGTAGGCGGTGGTTTCTTGGACCTTCCACACAAAGCACAAGCAAGAAAAGAAAAAAACAGACAAGTGGGACCTCTTCAAACTTAAAAACTTTTACACCTCGAAGACTATGTCAAAAGGACAAAAAGGCAGCTGACTCAATGGGAGAAAAGATTTGGAAATCACATATCTGATAAGGGTTTAATATCCTTGATATATAAAGAGATTCTACAACTCAACAATAAAATGACAAATGACCCAATTTAAAAAAATGGCAAAAGTCTTAAATAGACATTTGTCCAAAGAAGAAATACAAATGGGAAAAAATCACATGAAACAATGTTCATGATGACTAGCGATTAGGGAAATACAGATTAAAGCTACAATGAGATATCATTTCATACCTACTAGGATGGCCACTATTAAACAGACAGAAATCTACAAGTGTTGGAGAGGATGTGGAGTGATAGGAACACTTACTCACTTTTGATGGGACTGTAGGATAGTACAACCACTTTGGAGGAATGTTTTGCTGTGCCTAAGGATGTTGAATATAGATTTGCCATGTGATCTGGACATACCACTACTAGGTATATACCCAGAAGAACTGAGAGCAGTGACACAAACAGACATCTGCACACCAATGTTCACAGCGGCGTTATTCACAGTCGCCAAAAGATAGAAACAACACAGGTGTCCATCATCCGATGGATGGCTAAACAAATTGTGGTGTATACATACGATAAAATATTAATCCACTGTAAGAAGAAATGAGGTTGTGAAGCATATGAAAACATAGATGAACCTGGAGGATGTTATTTTGAGCGAAGCAAGCCAGGCACAGAAGGACAAACACTGTATGATTGCACTATAATGAATTCAATATTTTGTGTAAACTAGTGGAGTTAATAGCTAGAATATAGGTTATCAGAAAATGGAATGAGGTTAGAGAATGAAAAGATGAGGTTTAATCTGTACAGAATTGTTAAAAAAAAACACAGTTGTTCATAAATCTTTGGAAATGAATAGAAATGGTGAAAGCACATCATAGTATTTGCAATTAGCAGTGCTAATAATGTATGGGTATGATAGTGGTTCAAAGGGAAAGTCTAAAGTCATGTATATTACGAGAATGAAAGCTAAAAAAATGTAACATGGGACTCTATAGCATAGCAAAACCTTATGTGAAATATGAGTAGGGGTAATATTGCATCTATAAGACTGTTTTTCTTCGAAACTGAACAAATGTTCATTGATGTTACAAGATGTTAATATCAAGCAAAAATACAAGCAAGCAAACTATGGACAGTACATGTTAATAGTCTTCCATTAAGGGTAATAAAAGGAAATATACTAAGTGAAAGAAACTTGACAAAGGGTACTACATATTGTTTGACTCCATCTATACAAAATATAAATACAAATAAATTAGAGAGATTGAAACAGAGTAGCAGCTATGGAAGTCAGGGAAAAGGTAGAGAGATTGAGAGGTGATTATTTAGAGGTAGAGTTTTGTTTCTTTGTTTGTTTATTCTTCTTATTATTAGAGTAATGAAAATGCTCTAATATTGATTGAAGTGATGAATGCACAACTCTGTGATTATACCAAATACCACTGATTTTTCTCTTTGGATGGATTGTATGCTTTATGAATATATATCAATATAATTGATTTTAAAAACAAATGATTCCTTTTTCCCAAAAATACATTGTATTTTGCACTGTAAAATACATTGTTTATTGGTCGAATTCAACAGCAAAAAAAAAAAAGAACACCATATAGATATCCTCTGTATCAGTAAGAATCAATGAGAAAGGACCATTAGAGTAGAAACCAACATTATAGAGTATTTATGAATTTATATAACAAAAATACAATTTTTATGTCAAAATTTTATAAACTATCAAATTTTGCAAAATTTTTAGGTTGTATTAAAGGATATAAAATAAAATCTGAATAAAGAAATATCTATAACATCACAAATTAGTGAGAAAGGATAGATTACCATATGAAGGAAAAAAATGGGGAATATTGGCCAGAAATAGGAAAATATTGAGTTGGTTCCTTACCTTATACCATATACAAAATAAAATTTCAGCAAATGGAAAGTTCTAAACATAAAATGTAAAAGTGTGATATTACTGGAAGAAAATGTTAGAGAATATTTTTGTAACCTTGGTTCAGGAAAGAATTTAAGACCCTAAAGCAATAACCATAAAGAGAAATTGATACATTTAATTATAACATAATTAAATATTTTTGTTCTTTGAAGCAAATATTAAGAGGCAAATGAAAGTCTTGCAGAAAGCTATGGCAAAGTTAGTGTTCAAAATACCACTAATTACAGTGTACAAGGAACTATTTCTGATCAGTAAGAAGACGTCAGAAAGCCAATCCAAAATTAGCCAAAGGATATAAAAATGCAATTCAAGAGGAAAAAAAAATCAATGGCTAATAAGCACATTCAATATTAATGATAATAAGAAAATGCAAATTAAAAATAAAAATAAATAAAATACCATTACAAAAATTTTTCCAATTGGTAAAAGTTTTAAAAGTCAAAACCATGAACTGATTAGGACATAGGGAAACTGCATTCTCATGCAAAGCTAATGGGCGTTTAAACTTGTTCAGTTATTTGTGAGACTGATGTAGTATTAATAAGAAAAATAAGTATGTCTTTGAGAGATATATTTAATGGGTGTAATGAGCATTATAGGTCAAATAAAAGGAGTGGAAATATCTTGGATAGGGGGATTATAATGAATTTAACTGTTATATTGGGGAAATAGATCATCATATATTCCCAAATAGGACCTGCCAAAGGGGTGTTGATTTCATGAGGCTGTGTGCCTTGCCTCTGGTATCCTGACATTCCTAGAGCCCTCAGGAGCACTCTTGTTTGAGTTGCATCCAACACCTACTCTCTTTGGGCTTGCCCTGGACAACTAATAAAATGATGTTGATGGACAAGTTCCATCCCAAAAAACAAGGAGTATCTACAACTGCAAACAAAACAATTCCTTCCATCTGCCCCATAATATCTAAGTCCTCTCTCAGCCTGAAGCAGTCAGAGCAGACATCATCCCAAATCCCTCAAGACTGAGATTGAACAAACTTAAAAAGGGATTGTAACTGTGGGTCAAAGTAGATTTTTATTGTAGTTATTATCTTGTGTTAATGGAAGAACTTGTTGTAACATTGATGTAAAGATAGTGGTTACCAGGGTTTCAGAAGGGAGGGGGAGGGATAAAGAGGTGGAACATGGCATATTTAGGGCAGTGAAATTGTTCTGTATGATACTGCAATGATGGGCACATGACAATGCATTTTTCAAAGCCTATAAAACTGTACAGCACAGAGCTTAAACCATAATGTAAACTATAGACTTTGGTTAGTAACAATGTTTCAATATTGGTTCATCAAGTGTAACAAATGTTCCACACTCATCTAAGATGATAATAATAGAGGAAACTATGTGTGTGTGTGTGTGGGGGAGGTGGTTATATGGGAATTCCCTATACTTTCAGTGTAATTTTTCTGTAAGTGTAAATATAAAACTTCTCTAAAAATAAAGGTAATTATTTTTTAAAAGTATGTCTATATCTTACAACATAGCCATTTTACTATTCTGAGACATTCACTCACAAGTTGTGCAAAGAGGCTGGTATTCATTGCTGCTAGGGGTGTTGGATAAGTAAATGTGCCATATGTATGCTTTGGAATACTAGGGAGGGGACAGAAGGAATGAATTAGATTTCAGATTGTATAGCAATATAGATAGATATCAAGAAATATAATTTTAATAGAAAAGTGAAAAACACAAGAATATTTATTGAACACCATTATTTCAAAATAATAAATTATGCCCACATACAGCACTCTTGATTTCATGGATAAATACATATTCAACTAGAGTAATTTGAGGTAATAAAGAAATGGGATTGGGAATAATGGATGAAGCAGAAATAACATAATAAGAAATACAAAACCAAAGAGCCCTTGTAAGGATTAGCGATCATGATGGTCATCAACAATGTACTGTGAACAATTGAATTTCATCAGAAAAAATGGAAAAAAGAAGGGGGAGCAGTGAGGATGAGAAAAGGGAGACTGAAAGGACCAGTAAGAAGAAAGAGGAATAAATATTTACAGTATAAATAAATATAAGAGTGGTAAGAAATGAGTACTTGATCCATGTGCTACCTTCACAAATTGAAGGCAGATAGAACTTCTGCCTTTAGTCTCTCCCACTTCCCCTCCTATGGGAGGATACGGGAGAGGAAGATCAAGATGATGAATTTCTGATTATGACTGCTTTGTGTACATGCTGTGTATCTCTAACATCATTCTTAGTGACTTTGGCAATTCTTTTACTGTATTGAAGTTGAGTTCATTTTATCCTCACTGAATATACAGTTGATTTATTTCAGACAGACTAAGAGTGCCTAAGGCTCAGCTCTCAAATTTGCTATTTCCTCTAGTAGTTTTTATGGCAAAATTTTTGAAGTGTAATTTGCCATTTTTGGGTTACTTCCCTTGAAATAATTTTTAGTCAGTATTCCCCATTACCAGGAATTGGCTAATTTTGCAATTCTGCTATCAGTTTTAATTCTTAGTTCTTCTGTCATTTTTATCACAGATTTTCATTTTATTGCAATATAGTTTACATACATTAGATTACACACATTTTAAGTGTAGACCCATGTATTTGTTAGTTGTCTCTGACCTATGATACTATTGACATTTGGTATTGAACCAGTTATGTTTAGAATCCTCTAGCATAAGCTATCATTATGTTGAACTTATAGTAATTAAAATTTGTCATATTTTCCTAAACATAATAGCTAAAAGCAGAAGATTGTATTCAAAATAAGAACACATCAAAAGACATAAAATTGCTTTTTATTTAAAGAAATACTTTCATTTCTCCCCAGTAAACAACAAAACTACAAATTCACACAGTTTAGGGAGCTAAGAGTGAAAAAAGCTCAAAATCTCACCTAATCTGACTGACAGAAATTCTGACATTTTCTCCTTTGCACCTGTTAAACGGAACCTGCTTTTTCTTACATTCTTACTACAATGTACATAGTATTAGGAATAGAATGTACATTATTCTTAGTTCTTTATTTTATATGGTTCTTAATATTCCTGTCTCTAAATTTATAGAAAGCCTTTAAGTAACACTGTTGGGGATTGAATCCTGTCCCCCACAAAAGGCACGTTCTGGTCCCAGCCCTGGTCCTGTTGGTGTGAACCTATTTGTAAACAGGACCTTTGAATATGTTATTAGGGAAGATGGGCCCAAACCCAGTGATACTGGGCTTTTAAATCCAATATGGCTGAAGTAATTATAAGCAAAGGAATTACAAGCAGGAAGAGAAGGCGCGTGGAGCAGCCAGAAGCTGGAAGTCGATGGAATTGGAAGATAAAGAAGACACGGTCGTGTGCAATATAATGTGATAGAAAAATCAAAGAAGCCCAAATATTGCTGACCAGCCAGAAGATGCAGACCTGAGAGGAAGCAAGCATTCTAGCGTCTGAAACTGTGAACCAATAAATTAAATTCCTGTTGTTAAGCTAACCTGTTGTAGGTATTTGTTTTAGCAGCCGGGAAATGAGAAAAAAAAGCACTTACAAATCTTTATAGACTGTTGGTCTTGGTTGTCTTTAGAGAGTAAAGCACATATATGAGAGAGACAATCTATAAATGTTATAAATTATTTAAAATGCAATACATTTTACTTCTTGGCTGGATTTGTAAAAGTTAATGTTTATAACATCACATTTCATAAAACATTAGCCTTGAGATATGCCTGAAGATATTCTAATATGGAACAAAATTTTTCCTTTTTTTTAAAAACTCCAATAACAACTGTAAATTAGTTACAATAATTTAAGTTGGCCTAATTTTGATGCCTTTTTTGAGAATATAGTCAACTTTCAATTATTTTACAATTATATGACCTTTTTCAAATTTCAGTAATTCTTGTAGCACTTTTAAGAGCTTTGCTGTCCATGTGCTACCTCTCCTATTATTTACTTAATATTTTCCATTAAATGACTCTCTTTAAAAAACAAAAAAACACTAAATACTGTTTTGCCTTGTCCAAAATAATAGTATCACAGTTTTGATATAGTAGTTATATATTTTGATGTATATTTAATGAACACATTACCATGGAAATTAAAAATATTTATGTGTGCACCAACTAAACCATGTTAGGTGCTCTCAGTTTTAAGTATACCACATTTTGGGAACTGCTGTAGTGTATGATGTGCTACTATGTCATGGAGGAATGGGGATCTTTGCGTGTATCTCCAACCTCTGAGTATAGTGCTGTGAAGGTCTATGGTGCTGGTGTCTGGCAACGGTGCACTTACTGAAATCTGGCAAAAAAAGACCACTTGTTGGAATCTAAGGTTTTGGTGAACACAAGTCTCAAGCAAATACAAGTAAATCACTTTAAATTTCTGTGTATAAAAACTGAAATTTTATTACAATACATTAAGATACTATGGTATGGACAAATGATAAAATGCTCTCACATAATTGTGTATCATCTCTGAAAATCCTGAATATAAAATCTTGTCTGCTGAAAGTAGTGTTTAAGATATATTTAACTCTTTGTGGGTAGAAATAAGAATCAGAAAAGCCCAACATCATCCTGGATGACCTACTGGAGACAGACCATGTCACTGCCCACTTCTAGCCCCACTGTTACCACTTCCCACCCCCTTTTTGTACAAGCACAAAGAAAAAAAATAAAGAATCAGAAAAAAGAAGAATTTTCTCAAAATGGGGCAGAAGGCCAGCTGGACCATTGATAAGTGGACAAAAAACCATCACAGGTGTTTCATGAAAGCCAGATTTTCATGGTGCTTCTTAATTTGCTATTTTTGTGGATGTGCAAAGCAATGGGTACATAGGGATACTGTAGAAACAACCAAGGTTGCAGTGGCAGTTTGATATTGTTTATGAATTCCAAATATAAATATTGGATTATGTTTGTAAACTGCTCTGTCCCTCCAAGCATATTAGATTATATTGGATTCAGAGGTTTCAATTTTACTTGATTAAATAATGATTGAGGCTTTAATTGGGCCATGTCAGTAGGATGTTGAGTCCCCGCCCCCTTGGGACTCACAGAGAAATGTCACTGCAGAGAAGGGAGTTTGGAGTTTTGATCCTGGAGCCTGGGAAGTAAACACATAGAGAAGCAGATATGTGAGGAAGGAGAGAAGGCTCAACTGGGCACAGCAGATGCCCCGGGAAGGTAGATGAGCCGTTTGCCTGATAGTCTACAACTGGCCTTGTGGAGCATGCACAGAAGCTGAGCCTGGAGAGAAATGAGCCCCAGGAAGAGAGGAACCCAGGAAGTCTGAACCCTTGGCAGAGATCTGCAGCCATCTTTCTCCAACATGTGGCAACAGACTTTGGTGAAGGAAGTAACTTATGCTTTATGGCCTGGTAACTGTAAGCTTCTACCCGAAATAAATACCCTTTATAAAAGCCAACAGATTTCTGGTATTTTGCATCAGCCTCCCTTTGGCTGACTAGTACAGTTGCATTTTCTGAAAAGTTCTTAATATGCAGCTAGATAGAATTCAGAAGTTCTCAAGTGGATATTTGAAAATGCTTTTAATGTAAATCAGTCCAAAAATATCTGTAAATTAGAGAATACAAGGAAAGCCATGGAATGTGCCAGTATGATTTGAGAGATTTAGGATGCATTGGATGTCATCAAGCTTAGAGAATATTATGCTGAACCAAATACTGTTTGAAAATTGTTAAAAATTTTTGCCAAGATTTGATCACATGAGTTTGAGATATTTTCTCCAACTCTAAATTATATATTCATGCCTATAATTTAGAAATTAATGTTTACTTACTATTATCACATCTGCTTTATTAAGCATTCTATTTCTATCAAATAAGCTGATTTGAATAGAAAAACTTGCTATGATTTTTGGTACAAAATGTTTATGTATCTGGTATAAGTGGCAATTACTCTGAAGAATCAACAGAATTCAAATCAAGCTTTAATAGTATTTTGCTTGATAAAGTCAGTGTTTTTTCCCTGCAGTTCAGAAATCTTATTTTCAGGCTTCTAGTGTATTTAAAAATAAAATAAAACAAAAATTTTATGAGCAACAATGGTCATTGAAATGAGTTTTTGGATGGTATGATCACGGTCTCTATTCAAGCAGTGGGAGTTTGTGGCTAAGATTGTGGGTTTGGGAATGAGACAGATTTGGGGATGGTCCAGATTCTGCACTAACTTAGGTCAAGAAATACTTTCCAGGGCTCATTGATAAAATGAAGATAATAATAGCACCTACTTAATTTGGTGGTTGTACGAATAAATGAGATGATTTCTGTAAAGTGCTTGTCATAGTGCTGGGGACAGAGTGAAAACTCTATAAATAGCAGCTATCATTTAAAATCATAATATAATAATAAAAAATGAAAATGAAGTAAACTAAAACTGATTACATGATTAAAGAAAATATAAATTTTGTGTATAAGTAATTAATGATGGATTCCTGATTAAGATTGTCACTACCATACAGAAAAAATTAATTAGCAATATGTCTAAAACATTCAATGATCATGTAAACCACCTCCCCAAGGGGATCGTGTTCTGAGTTCTGAAAGCCAAATGTTGAACTGTAATTTCTGTAACTTACCAACATTCTTTAATAATTGTAGATAAGAGCTAAAAATGAGCTTTTCATTTTCAAATCTATGCCATGAATTTCTTTAGGTGACAACTCAATGACATTTGGAGCTGCAGTGATCAATTAAAGTCTGTTATAAGGTGATTGCTCGCTGAACCTTACTTGCTCATTCTTGACCTTTTCTTTCTGCTTCACATAATCAGATTTGCTGCCGTCACACCTCTCTTCAAATTTATACTTGCCCTGTGTTGTCTCAAATCTCAGAGAAAAATATATATTTAATTTCTAACTCCACTCACTTTTTTCTGATTAATTTTAAAGAATAGACATATGAAATATGAAATTAACCACAATATAGACAATGGACAAGCCCAAGGAATAGATTTTGAAAGCTTCTTTACATATTTTAGATGGTTTCCAGATGGTAGCATTTGTATTACTCAGCTGCTCCAGATAAATTGTCATGATTATAAGAAATAAATTTTGTGATTGTGTATCTTCTCTCTTTTTTCTTCTTATACATTTCTCTTTTATGAATCATAAACTCTTTCTAGCTTTTAGAAGAGTAGTCATCAAAATGTTCACTGCTTTGATAAAGAAGAAAAAAAATTAGAATCCAAATTTTCAGATCGTCTTTTTCTTCCATTTATGAGCATGGTCAAAATAAAATTTCAGCTTTTCAACACACTCTTGGTCTTCAGGTATTTATGTCTTTGAGATTCTGGAAACAGTACTCTACAAGCTTAGACCATGAATCATGTTATCTACCAATTGTAAAATAAATTGTAGAAAGATAATAAAACTAAACAAATACCAACCTGAGTGGTATGTCTTATTTGTTATGGCAAAAAATTCCAATGAATAACAAATATTTGAGATATAGATATTCACCTTCTCAGTATGTGGATTATTTTAGGCTTCAAATATCAGGAATATTTGAAGATTTTAAAAAAAAGTTTACTACACTGATAGTAGAAAAAAGTTGAAATATAATTCTATTAAATATAATTCTTTCCTTTTCAAAGTTTTAAGACTAATAGTTTTTTAGCATTGACCTTTTTCTGTTGTGTAATACTTGAAACCATTTTTATCAGTGAAACAATGGAAATTAATATTTATCAAGTGAAACAATGTATCTGATAAACTGTTCTTAAATTATGCTCTTGTACACTGTTCATTCATTATTCAAAACTCAATTATAATAACTGCTGTGATAGCAATGACATTCAATTTTCCCCTAAACTTCTCAATCATCCTGAAAGCATTTAAGGTGAATCGACTCTAAGTAGTATAATTGTGTTTATATAAATACCAGTATTGTAATTAAACTCATCTAAGGACTACAGGAACAATAGATCCTGCATGTAGTCCTGTTTTGGCAGGAAGGAATGCAGCTAAATTATTTTCCTTCATTTACATTTTGTATTTTAATAAGACCAAGCATTGTTTTACAGATTTTTATATCAGTTGAAAAATATTTACCAAGTATGCCATTTGGCAGCAAAAAAGCACCAATATTAGAATAGAATTTGTAGTTTTCATTAATTAATTAATAATTAATTGTGCTCCAAATTGCACAAGCATTGGGTAAGTGATAAAAGTAGCATGAGAAAGGACACAGTTCATGCTCTCAAGGAGTTCTTAGTCCAAGAGATGAGATGGCTAGATCAACAGGAGCAGTAATTCTGTGAATTTTAAAAACCATTTATGGATATATTGTTACATCTGTGAACTTTAGAGGGGGATTTCTTCAGTTCTGCAACATACATTAATTGACTGCCTATTATGTGTACCCAGCGTTCTGTGAGACGCTGTGGAGTGAGGTGCTATATGGTGCATCATGGGAACACAGGCTCAGGCACAACAGAAACTTTAACAAATGACTTCTTAATTACTTACATACCACAAAGGGTCCAAAAGATCAGGGGAAGAAATCCCACCATGGTTAATCTCTGGGGAAGGCCAAGCTGTTCTGGTGAGGGTAGGCAGATGCCAGCTCTTCAGGCCCCAATTTTTCTTAGAGATGAGAAACAAATGTGTGAGACAAATCTGTGCTGCTGAGGGTAGTGGGATTTATTCATCCTCGGAGGAGGGAGCCCTGCCACTGAGAGTTTCCACCCTGATAAGCAGCTGGAACTGCTGGTTCCCGTGTTTCTGGGTTTTAAGTTATGGCAAGGCCTTTTTATTAAACCTAACATCACCCCATGTGCGGAATAGAAACATGTTGAAACATCTGCACACAATAGAAAAGGAGGCGCCAGGTAGGTGAGGGTTGGGAGATGGCTGCTGAGTGTGTCCTTGATTTCCCCACTAGAGATACCTTATGAATAAGAATTATTTCTTGTTTTCAAGACACATTTAGTCAGATGATACATTATAGAACTGCATGCCAGTTTTAAAATGTATTAACAAGTGAATACAAAACTTATAAACAAGTCAAAGAAAGGAAGAAAACGCTATGCACAGTCCTGATTTCCGATTTATCCTTTTCCAAGCTCTTGATTACTTTTAGTTCTTTGGTGTTGGTGTGAGTTTGGGTTGATATGACTTAGATAAGTGAATCAGGTAGAATTCTTGGTGGCGACTAAGAAAACCGACAAAAACCAACTTTGATAAATTTAGGCAAAAAAAAATTTTTTTTAAAGGAAGGATAATGCCTGGCTCATAAAATGATAGATTTCAATAAGGACTCAGGAAAGAACAGAAACTCACTGTAGCTACGATAACTTACGGTTATTCTCACTGGATATAACTTACTCTGTCTTCTACTTTAATGTCCCTTCACCCAATATTAACTTTCTTGGAGAGAGAATCTGATTGCTGTAATGTTGAGTCATGTACCCATACCTTGTGTAGGGGAGAAGCACCATAATTTAGAATCCTACTAGACCAGATGGAAAAGAGGAGGAGTGGTTCTCCATGGGCAGAGTGGGAGACTATTAACAAAAAACAGGGGAAAAGATGCCGGTTAGGAAGGAACAGTGTTTCTCAAAGTTGAGAAAAGCATTATCTCCTTTAAATGAAAAAGTATTGATCACACACCCCAATGATGTTTTAAATTATTTTTGCTTGTCACATTATCAATATTTTAAAAATGCTCATGCATTTTGTGCTTATTAGTAAACATACTACCTCCTTTTATAAGATTGTTGTATGGGAAAGAATAGGAAAATGATGACTAATTTTTGTTTCTTGGTTTAAACCAACATGAAAAATTACACCAAATAGTGCAGTAATACTGCATTTCTGCTCTCTTGGCCTGTGGTGATTTTAGTTGATGGCTGTGGGTGGGGAGTAGTTCCCAATAATCTCCATATATCTCTCCCCTCCCTCCATAATCTCTAAAATAATCTTATCAATAAAATGCAAACAAAAGTAAAAGAGGGTATAATTTTTTATTTAAAAACATTGCTTTACTGTGACAGATTGTTGTTTGCTGAAACTAAATCATTGCTCAAACTATAAATATGGAACCAACTGCTATGGGGCAGGTTCTTTTAAGTTTGGTGTTGTCTATACCAACTTATGTTTGGGAATAACTCAATTTCCCCTCCACTTTTCTTCATTGAAACTGCTTTATAACCTCTGTTTATAGAGTGCTAATATCGTCTGAACTTCCTTTCGCATGAATACATTATTTGTATGTTAAGTTCACATCTATGCTTTTTTCATTAGCTTCAACATTAAAGAGAACTACTAGTTTCAATACAATAGTAAAGACAAATGCAATAGATGCTGAAGTGATGAGGTAGTACTCATGAATAAAGCAGCTATCCAGAATATGCTTATGTATAAAATTTTAAATTATCATCAAAATGAACATATCAAATTAAAAACAAACAAACTTGAATAGAACTCTCACATAGCCCAATTGGAAAACACTGCTTTGGGCAATCTGGATTTAGATGCAGGTGAAAGGTGGAAGGAATGGAAAGATAATCACTATGGGTAGGCTGTTATGATTAGTTTTATATGTCAACCTGGCTAGGTTCAGTATTCAGTTATTTGGTCAAACACTGGCCTAGGTGTTGCTTTGTAGTTATTTTGTAGACTGGATTAGCCTACAATCAGTTGACTTTGAGTAAAGGAGATTACACTCAATAGTGTGAGTGGGCTTAATATATATACTTTCCCCTTTTATAAGGTTTTTGTATGGGGAAGAATGGAAAATTTTAATAAATTGTTGCTTCTAAAACAACTTGAAAAATTGCCTTTAACACTACAATAATATCAGTTTTTTCTTGTCTTGGCCAGTGATGATGCTAGTTGTTGGCAGTGGGGGGAGTACGTTACCCCATCAGCTTCCCTCCAAGCTATTCCAATGCACATAGAATTTAAACAAAAATAGCATACTTATGCAAATGTAGCTTCACCAAAAGTCTACTAGCTATACCCAAACATATTGCTCTATTTA
>JAQZBX010049103.1:0-20014 GCA_029593785.1 Cabassous unicinctus | reverse complement strand
CTCTGATGGGCAGCTGGTCCAACCTAGGCTGGGATGCTAACTGCAGGTCACAGGGGCTCACAGAAGGCAGATGTCAGGTTGGCAGGCGCCTTGGGGCCAGACAGAGCCAGGCTCCAATCCTGGCTCTGCAGGACTCAGAAGCTGTGTGGCCTTGGGTAAGTCCCTTTGCCTCTCTGAGCCTTAGTGTACCAGAGAGTAGCGGCCGCATGCAGGAGTGAGGCCAGAATTGCATGAGTTAATAGAAAGTGCTGGGCATTTTATGATATACGTGCCTGGTACAATGCAGGCACTCAGGAAGTGACTCCTAAGTCAGAAGCACAAAGCCCAAAAGGCAGAATGACACAAGGCACTTTTAGGACTTGGAGGTTTTCGGAATCCTTGGTATAGCTCACCCCAGAGCCACCACCTGCCAGAGGAGCTGGCGGAACTTAGAGGAATTTTAAGAATCATTGCAGCACTGAGTGCAATCGGCTTCCGGAAAATAAAGCCTGAGCAATAAACGTGGTTCTCTGGAGGGTAAATCGGAGCAATTACGGGAGCTAAGATGCAATCGAGACGCCACAAAGATGGAGAATCCTGGGAGGGCGGAAACCCTGAGAGCCTCCGCTTGGCCTCTGCACCACCCTAACACTTTACAAGGCTCCAAGGGGCAAAAATCCCAGGCAAGCTTGAAGCTCCTAGGCTTACGTCCCTCTCGCTCTAGTTGGGTAAAGTCCAAGAGCACTGGCTCAGCACCTGTAGCCCCCAGGACACGGAACCCCGTGTGGGCACAAGCAGTGCTGATGTCCACTGCTGCAACCTTCTGCCAGTTTGCCACCCCCCCCATCTGCTGGGGACTCCTATGCTACCTTCAAAGCCCAGCTCTCCACAGCACAGTAGGACACACTCTCCTTCCTATCCTGCAGCACTTAAGACCCCGGGCAGTCAGGGGCTGTGCTCAGCTCTGACCACCCTCCCTCCCTCCCCAGCTGGGTGTCCCTGAGGTCCAGGGCCTCATGGGATTCACTTCCCTCTTCCCAGGGCCAAACCCAGAGCCAGCACAATGTGGGTGCTTGCTGAATGTCTGAGGAGGGAGAGCTGGAGAGAGGGAGAATGGACAGAGGAAAGAAAGAAGGGAGGGAGGGAGAGAGGAAAGAGGAAGGGTGGAAGAGAAGGAAAAAGGGAAGAGGGGAGGGGAGGGCAGAGGAGCCCTGTGATGATACAAAGGTCTAAGGGCAAATTCCAATGCCTTCATCCGTAAAACGGGGACGAAAGAACTCACCTTTCCAGGTATTAGAGGTGAAATGGAAGACCGAATGCAAAGCCCCTAGCACAAAGGAAGCCCTTCCTTTTTGGGATCATTCGTTTGAGCACATACGGGGGAGACAGCAGTGAGTGAGGCAGGTGAGTCCTGGCCCTCGTGGAGATGACATTCTATGGGGTAAACTGACAAAATACAAGCAGCATAAATTACAATGTGGGCTGCTAGGAGAAAAGGGTCGGGAGGAGAAACCAAGCAGGGAGGGGACGGGGTGGGCTTGGGTGGGGCTGCAATTTTAAACAGGGCCATCAGAGGGGTCTGTCTGGGAAGACGACATCTGAGCAAAGCTCCAGGTGGCAGCCAGGAGCTTGTCCAGAAGGAAGGCACCCCAGGAGGAGGGGGTGGCCCCAGCAAAGGCCTTGGAGGCAGGAGCTCTTGCTACAAAACCTTATGATCACCGCAGCATTTTTGACATTTGGCATTCTGAGTGGCTCTCGCTCACCCTGTCCGCCTTCCACCCCCATGTCCCCAAGGAACATTCTAAACCCAGCATTCCCTTCACTGACTCTTCAACTTTGAGTTTCCCAAATAAAATCACAGCTTAAGCTCACAAAGTATTAGTTGCAGGGCAGAAGATAATCCACCGAGGAGGAGTCAGGGCGGCTCCTGGAGAGAAGCAGCAGGCAGGGGGCCAGGGCTGAGGCCTGCCCAGGCTCACCCAGGTCCTTGGCTTCCCCTCTGTCCCCACTGCACTTTGTTTTCTTTTATCTCTAACCGCTGATTGGGCACCGACTGTCTACATGTGAGATTCTTTGCTGGGTGTATTCACAAATGTGGTCTCCAGTCTCTCGGTTATTTAAAACCAAATTAGGGGGCTTCAAACATTCTGCTCCCATGGGGAGGCGGAGCACATTATCCACTGCCAGTATCCCATTTTCCAGATGGGGAAACTGAGGTTCTCAGGGAAGTGACCTGCCCAGGGCTACAGCCAGCGGTGCAGGGAGTCAAACCCAGGCAGTCCAGTCTCAACCATCCCTCTGCTTCCTGTTGTCCCTTCCATGCCTCTGATTCTTCTAACTAGCTCCCAGCTTGGCTATAGCAAGCTTGGCCTTGGAACTTCCATTGTTCCCAGATGTTTCCATGATAAGTAACATTTCAGTGATCTGCTGATAAGGCCTGGGGTGGGGGGCAAGGCTGGGAAAGGTGGGGTGATTTTTTATTTTAAACAAAGAATTGCAGGCAGGGGATTTGTTTGAGCAAAACGTCTGGCAAAGGCTACATGATGTGGAAGTCTGGAGCCAGGGAGACTTGGGTTCGAGTTCCGGCTCTGCCATGTACCAGCTGTGCATGTCCTTAGGCAACGGACTTCCCCCTCTCTGAGCCCCATAAATGGGAGCGACTACTAGAACTTTCATTATTACTGTTTCTAGTATTCTTAGTAGATTCTACCAGATGCTGTTGAGAAGGTCCTACCTGGAAAGGACCATAGGTGAGAGCCTGACTCTCTGCACAGGTAACTTGCAAAGAAAATCACATGTGCATGCATGCACACCCTCATGCATTTCACTAGCAAAAATTGGGGAGTGGATGTGGCTCAAGCAATTGGGCGCCTGCCTCCCACATGGGAGGTCCCGGGTTTGGTTCCCAGTGCCTCCTAAAAAGAAGACAAGCAGACAGATGAGGGAACCATTTCGGAGCGGGGGGAAATAAAAATTAAAAAAAAAAAAAAAAAGGCTCCACTCTTCAGCCTGGGTTTTCTACTGAGTACCTGGGAGCTGGCTGGGACCTTGTTTTAGAGACAAGATTCCAAGGCCCAAAGAGGGAGCGCGACCTGCGCAGGTGGCACAGTGAGTGGGGGTCAGTGTTAAAAGGGGGTGCTGGAGGCTGCTTCCTGCTATCTTCCTCCCTGAAGGTTTGGGTCGCCAGGATGAGTCTCTCCCAATCCCAACCAGTCTTATGACATCCCTGGGGGCATGGCAGGCACAGCAGGCACCATCAGTCCCCGGGCCACAGCAGGGCCTTGGGGAAATCACGGTCACTGTCATGTCCCAAGGGGCAGATTGTCTGAGGACTTTCACCTCTAAAATCCAGTTTTGCATCCTGTGCTGCGGATGGCAACAAAAACGATGGATAATGTGGCCTCGTCCAGGGCCAACTCTGTGATGCTGCAGTTCTGATGATTTTTTAATTCAACCCACCCCCACTGGGGAAAAGAGCCGTGGCATTTGTTTAAAAAATTCTTCCTCCAGCTTCCTATTTATAGCGTGTTGACAAGGCAAGGGATGGTTTCCAGCAATAATTAGGGAACCCACACTGGGCCCCAGGCCTCAGGTGGGCCTGTGGTTGTCAGGGGGCTCTGGGGACACCAGAATCCGGTGTCCCTACAGGGAAGGGATTCCGGCAGCACCTGGGCCAAGGTGTACCTAGGCCAAGTTTGGTCAAGCAGTGCAAGAGCAACAGGGCATTTCCACCCTGAATTTGGAGGTCATCACTTCCTGCTTTCCCTTCTTGCATGGAAATGGCATCGATGCTAATATCCAGCAACACTGCGACCCTGGCAAAAGATCAGGGTTAATGAACAGTGACGGGAGCTTGCGTGGGGATTCCCAGGAGAGGAGTCAGGTTCTGAGTGGGAGCCCCTGGTGTGGCCAGGCCTGCATTCCAAGCCCTGCTCTACCTGTGCCTGGTGGTGGGGCCCAGGCAAATCCCTTTGCTTTGCCAGGCCTCAGTTTCCTCATCTGTACAATGGGGACAATAATCGTACTCCCTTCATTCAGCTGTTGGGAAGAGCGTGCAGATATTTGTTTTAGGTTTGGCAAGTTTGAGTTTGACTCTCCTCACATGGGGGGGTGGGGGGGAAAGGGTCACATGACTCTGAAAAGTGCCCCAGCCTAAAAGTCCACACTCTGATTGGCAAAGCCTGAGTCTGTTCAGTGGCCTTGGGGGGGAAACGTCATTCGTTGAACTGGGCCCAATACAAGGGCAGAGAGGCCCTGAACCCCCAGGGAGCTGGGGGCTGGCAGCTGATGCAACGTTTACCAAGCAGGACACAGCCCCCTCCAGAGGTGCGTCAGAGAAGCTGGGTACATCAGCAAACCACTAGAGTCTAAGTTACATGTAGCAAGAGCAGATTGCTTGGGGAAGGGAGGGATAAAGCAGGGAGGGCTACCTGGAGGAGGAGGCATGTGCACTGGACCTCAAAGGATGAGGACACTGCCAAGAGGTAAAGATGGTGGGGGCGGGCAAGGACATTCTGGAAAAAGGATCAGTCGGCAAAATAAGCAAGGGAGAAAAACTTGGAACATTAAAAGAATAGTTCAGACAACTTCAAAAAGAGAGAGAATGCGTCTATGGCATGTTTTCTACATGCCTGGCAAGCATTTTCACAATGAGCTCCTTCAAGAGCCCTATGAGACAGATACTATTATGATGGGTAGGGGCGTGGGTGTGATGGCGGCTAAGGCATGGCCCATCCCTGGGCTTGAAAAATCACATCTGTCAAATAAGATGTTGGAACCAGACAAGCAGAGACCAGAGTTTTGTGTTTCACAGCCCATGGCAATTTATAGAAAGGAAGGAAGGGGAGGGAGGGGAGGAAGGAAAGATAGATGGGGAGTGGGTAAACCGGCCTGCCAGCTTTTTAATCTGCTAACTTGGGATAGGAAAAAAAAACAAAAAAAAAAACCAACTTCCATTTTATGTCATTTCATTTAAAAATGGGTATTTTGATATTTTTACACCCCCGAATAATGACAAATATAATTGCAGAATAAAAGGCAGACCTTTCTGAATAAATGTAGCCTTCTCAAAAATTCACCATGTAGTCCGGGCTTCCTTCGTGAGTTGCACATGTGGCTGTCCCTCCTTGGGGTCTCGGTGAGCCCTGCCCGCCCCATGGGCCTCGGTTGGCTCTGGCCCCTCCGCATCCTGGAGTCACTGCCATACAGCGCCTTCCTTGACATCTGGGAACAGCTAGGACCTACCCACCTGCTTCCTCCCTAATACCTCGTCTTTGGGATTATTTGTAGGTCGGGTAGTTCTCTTGTTTCCAGGCTTTCTTCCCCTGGCCAAGTGGAAGGTCCTTGAGGGCAGGGACTATGTCTGCTTCACCCTGCCTGGTGCCTGGTACAGGGGAAGAGCGTGAAAAAGTAAACAAATGGAGATGGACGAGGGCGGGAGATCAGACCTCAAGTGGGCTGGGGACTGGGGTTTGGAAACCATTTGTCCAGGTGACTTTAACAAAGATCCCTTCCCTGGGAGAATTACACTGGTTGGATCTGCTTTTCTCTCCCCTTTAAAAATTTTATTGTGGTGACACATTTATAACAAAATTTGTCATTTTAACTATTTTTAAGTGTACAATTCAGTGGCGTTAATTACATTCACCATCACCACCACCCATGACCAAAAGTTTTTCATCATCCAAAACGGAAACTCTACCCATGAAGCAATAACTCCCCATAGCCCCTGACAACCTGTAATCTACCTTCCGTCTCTATGATTTTGCTTATTCTAGATATTTCATATAAGTGGAATCATACAATATTTGCCCTTTTGTGTCTGGCATCTTTCACTTAGCATAAGGTTTTCAAGGTTCATCCGTGTTGCAGTATGTATCAGAATTTCATTCCTTTTTATGACCAAAATATTCTGTTGTATGGATACAGCACATTTTGTTTATCCATCCAAGTGCTGATGGACACTTGGGTTGTTTCCCACCTTTTGGCTATTGTGAATGCTTCCATGAATGTTACATTGGTGGACAAGCATGTTGGAACTGGCTGAGTCTGCTCTTGCAGGGCTGCTCCCTGCTTAGCTTCCAGGTAAGGCACGGGAGCCCCTTGGGTTTCACCCACCTGGTTTAAAGGGAGCACAGAAGGCCTGGGGCTGACAACATCCTGCTGCCCTCACCCCGCAGGCCCATTTCAAAGCCAGACCCCCGGGCCAAGATGGCACTGGGGCCAGGTGAATGAGGCAGTGCCGGAGCTCCATGGTGCCCACGCGTTCCCTGCTGGGTGGGAATCGGTTTCATGACTCTATTATGGCCTCCAAAATCTTACTTATGGCTTGAGGAGGCTCCAGAAAGGGATTGAACTTGGCAACTCGTGGACCGTCTTCCCTTGTCATGCAGCCGAATATCAGCGTCGCGCCTGGGAGTGAAACGTTCTGACAAATCAGAATATAAACCACTGTGGGCTTCCTGTTGCTCGGCAACCAGAGGTCGCCGCCAGGTACACATCCCACTGCCCAGCCCCCTGGATTTTAGTGTGGCATCGCGGGGTATCACAGGGGTTAAAGGTCTGCCTTCAGAAATGCCTGGTAGAGGAATCTGCAGCTCATTACTTCCTAACCTTGGACAAATAACAGCCATGGCGGTGGGGTTTTACAGCTTACGAGGGGCTTCTGCCTGATTGGTGCCGTCCGTTTTCCCCATTGCCTCTATGAGGTAGGGGCTGTTACTATTCCCATATTACAGCCAGGGGAAACCGAGGCTTGGAGATGGAAAGGGGCTTGCCCAAGGTCATCAGCTCATACATAATGGAGCTACGGTTCAAATTCATGTTTACTGAAACCCTAAGCCTTGGAAGGACCAGACAGGCCCGTGAGCCCGTGGTCTAAGTTGGAAACACTGGACCTCAGCTTCAGGACACTAGAGAATGAAAATCCAGTTTATGGGTCATCCCTTTAAATGAGAGAAATGTGGGGAGACATGCTGCCCCTAACTGGCTGTACACAGACGGTTGCGGGGACAGCAGATAGAAAATGGATGTGTCACCAAAACGCTCTGGTACTCAGGGATTTTTCCCCCTGATTATAGAAGTTATACATGTTCGCTGTAAATTATAAATATAGATATGAAGAGACATAAAATAAAAACAGAAATTTATAAAGAAAATAAAAATCACTACCACCCCACTATGGAGAGAAAAGCACTGTTAAAATGTGGGTAAATTTACTCCCCGTCGGTTTTCTACGCATAATTTTACAAAACTGAGATCGCACTGTAGGGACAATATACCAGTGTGATTATTTGTTGGGTGCCTGAGTCTTCCAAAGAGCTGAGGGCCTACTATGTGCTGAATAAGCCCTGTTCTCAACTGTTTTATAGTCCCCATGGTCCAGATGAGGGATGGAAGCTCAAAGGGGAGAGGGTGACACAGCAAGTCACAGGATAATCCTGAAGGAGACCATTATTTTTCCAGCACCCCCCTCACCTCTCCTGCCCATATACTTTTGACCAATGTCCTCACCAGGAGCTGGAGTAAGTTCCTAATGACAACAATGACCACCGATGAAGTGCTTACTGTGAAGCAAGTACAATGTCGCAGGCCACTCCCCTGCTCAAGAGCCTCCCATGGCTACCCACTGCAGGTAGAATAAATCCCAAAGTTCTCGCCAGTCCCTAGACCTCATTGTCTCCTGCTCCCCATCTCCCAAGCATGGAACTCTCCCCCTCGCTCACTGCCTGTGGTGGACAAACTCTAAGGTGGCCCCCAAGTTTCCATCTCCTGGGGTTCAGATGTCCTTGTGTGGTCTCCTTCCCTTGAGTGTGGCAGGACCAGTGACTTGCTTCTAAGAATTCAGCAAAGGTGATGGGCTATTACTCTGTGATTACATGTCATTATATAAGACCCTGTTTTGCTAGGACTCTCCTTGCTGGCTTGATAAACAGCCACACTGGGGAAGCCTCTGTGGCAGGAAACTCTCGGTGGCCTTGAGGCTGGCCTCCAGCTGGCCCTCAGGCCTTCCACTGCAAGAAACTGGATTCTGCCAACCACTCGAGTAAGCTGGGCAGAGGCTCCCTCCCCAGCTGGGCCTCCAGATGAGAATACAGCCCAGGTACCACCTTGATTGCAACTTTGTGAGACCCCTCAGCAGGGAACCCAGTTAAGCTGTGCCTGGATTCCTGTTCTACAAAAACTGTGAGATAATACATTTGAATGGTTTTAAGCCACTAGGTTTGTGGCATTTTGTTACGCGGCAATAGTAACCAATACACGACTCCCACCCGGCCTCTCATTCTCTAGGTATGCCTCTCACTCACTGTCCCCCACCCCACAGCTACACAGACTCCATGTGATTTCTCAGGCAACCCAAGCACACCCCCACCTCTCGGCCTTCACACATGCTGTTCCCTGTTCTGGAATGTTCTTCCCTCAGATATCTGCATGGCCCCTTCCTTTGCTTTCTTCAGGTCTCTGTTTAGATGTCACTTGTGAGGTTTGCTTATATTGTCTGCCATCTTCTCTGACGTAAGTCTGGCACATAGTGAGCCCACAGCAACCATTTGCTGAATAGACAAGTGGTCTCATTAGGTCCTCTCAACAACCTTGATGTCTGATGAATATCACTCTTTCAAAGAGGAGGGAACTAAGGCGCAGAGAGGGAAAGTGATTTACCCAAGGCCACACAGCAAGTCAGGATTCAAATCCAAGGCTGTCAGACCCCCGCCTTCACATCATGCAGCCACCACCACCCACCTGCTAGGGCCGTGCCTGTACCCAGGGAAGCCCGCCTCTGCTAGGGCACCTCCTCACAGGGGCAAGGCTGGATGCGGCAGACTGCCCTGGCACAGTAGGAAGAGGCCTCCATCTTCCTGTAGCCTGCTGGGTGAGCCCTATCAAGGGCGCCTGGCTCCCCCTCCTTCCTTCGTAATTGCCTCTCTGAGTACCCCAGGGAGTGAGTGTCCCTTTTATAGACACCTTCCAAGCAGCATTCTCAGAATCCCTGGCTGAGAAAAGATGAGCACAAAAGCACAAGAGACCCCTTAAGACTCTGCCAAAAACCCATGTTAATTGCTGCTTTACTGCTTCTCAGCCGCTGCCTGGTGCTTCTCTGTGCTTGAGCACTAAAGCTGGCTTTCCTTGCCCCTCAGTGGAAAGAGCAGGCAGGGGGTGGAATTCCTAAGACCCCAAAGACAAAGCAACTCCCTGAGATCTCTGGAGCCCTCCTGGAGCAGCCGTGTAGCCACAGACACTCTGATTCTGGCACGGAAGCTTCTGGCACACAGCAGGCATGCAATAAGTGCCTCTCCCCCCTCCCCGAACTAATGCAGGTCCCAAGGGCTACGCAACAGCACTTCGGGGGTTGTATTTCTTTAAGAACCCTGGTATCTGAAGGCTTTTCACCACTTCATGTGGGCAGTCCACCTCTCAGTTGAACCAAGAGACGAACAAATGAATGAAAATGTCTGAATGAATAAAAATGTCTGAATGAAAATGCTGTTCTTGAGAGCGGGTATATGTGCAACTAAGGACTCCTTGAGAAATCCAAGAAACAAGGACAGAGTTAATCAAACAGGGTGGCTCGTACTATATGGGAGAAAAGATGGGACTTGTGCAAACTTAAGTCTACAAGTGACTCCAAAAAAGATCCCACTGAGACTGTGGCAGACGGTGTCATGGGGCACACACATTTGCTACTTCTCCCAATGTTAGGATTACACTGGCCTGTTGGGCTCAGGCAAGGTCATGTGACTTGTCCTAGCCAATGAAATCTAAGTGGAAGTGATATACATTATTCCCTGGCAGAGGCTTTAAGAATCCGTGCATGGTTAGCCAGGTTCTGTCTCCCTCAGTCAGGTGGTTGGCCATGTCCCAGGCAGCTGCTTCATCGGCCTCAGCCCAAGTGAGGATGACTTGGAATATAGAGCTAGTCAGTGTCAGTGGACATGTAGAGCACTTGAGAAATAAACTCTTCCCCCCCACATTTTTTTTCTGTTTGAAGCCACTGAGAGTTGATGGGGTTGTTTGTTACTGCAGCATAACCTAGCCTATCCTGACAGATACAGAAGCAAACTGTGTTTGAGACAATTGCATGAAAAACGAACCTTCAAGTATTGAACAGCTACTGCGAGATGTCCATATGCTGGACACATTAACAGCTGGAGCTTTTGAGGTAAACAGGACTCGGTTCTATTCCCAGCTCTGTCACTTCCTAGCTGTATGACTTGGGGCACAAGTCACTTAACCTCTCTGGGTCTCAGACTCCCCCTCTGTAAATTGTTTACTTGCTGCAAACTTTCCCGGCTATGGGCAGGTCTGGGCAAGAGGGCAAACTCTCCCAGGAAGTATTGAGCAACTTTTATTTTGCTTTGAAAGGAAATCACTTGATGAGGTCCTGGGGGTTGATAACAGCAGTTGAACAGAAAGAGAAAAACAGACTTAGGGAAGTTGAAAACTATGCCCACCTTGACCCCCCAGCACATGTCCAGTTCGCCTATTAACCAGTAATAAGTTTTGAAAATTAGGCAAGTGTACAACAGTGCCCTGTCAAGTGACACAAGAGATTGATTTTAAATGTTCTTGTTTATTACCCCCTTCTGTTAAGCTCATTTACTGACTATTGCCAAATGTTCCCAAACTGAGAGAAACAAAAGAGAGGTTTCATGAAAATAGTGATGATTCCATTGTCCTGTGCCCATTTCCTAAAGCCTCTGCTCTCTACAGAGAGACCCCATAGACCTAGTAACATGGGACAGAGAATTCTGGATGTGGAAGTTGGTTGCTGCTGCTACTAAGACTGCTGATGCCCATGCCCTCCCATCTCCTGTTTAAAAAACAAAGAAGCCCTAGTCATAATGTCATGCTGAAAACACAAATGGTTACGCTTTAGAAAATAGCATAGATAAAAGTATAAAGCCAATAACTACACTCCCTTGCCCATGGCAGACATCAATAATCAATCACAGAACTAAGCCCAGACAAGCCCCTTGCAGTCACTCAGAGGTAGCAGGTGGGTGGAATCTATTTACTCTATTTGCTTACCTTCAGAGACAGGAGACCCACTACTTGACATTCTCTAATGTCGGCAGTGGCTATGTGACCCTGGATGTCCATAGCCTCAAAAACGTATCCCTGTCTATTCCACTGCTAAGGAAAAGTTTTTCTTTTGTTGATAAGTAAAACAAGTAAGTTGCTGTCGACCTAAGTTCTGCCTTGGTAGACACACAGCAGAGATGTTCATCTCTCCCTTTCAAAGGTCTGCATGTCTGCCCTGAGCTTCATCTTCTCCAGGACACACACCCAGGCATCTTTTGGTAGAATCAGAACGCATATGAAATGTCGGCATGACGAAGAGTCCCAGAAACCAGGGATACCAACCCCTTCTTGAATCAATGGGACAACAGGGACTGAGAATGGGGACACAATCTTCCCTGGCCCCACAGTGAGGTTCTGCCAGAATGCAGAAGGGCCTGACTCCTCCTGCTTTAGGGCTGATCCCACGACACCAAACTCCTGAATCACAACATTCCTCCTTCCTTTGTGGGGGCAGGATCAGAAATGCCATTGGAAAAAAGCATGGACTTAGAATCAGCCAGGCCTGGGTTCAAATTCTAAACAGAGACAGAGAGAGAGAAGAGAGCGAAGGAGGGAGAGAATAGGGAAGGGAATGAAATGAGGGAATATACTTCAGGACATATAAAGCAAGGAGGAGGTACACAAGGAATATCGGCTCCCTGCCCTTCTTCTTGCTCTTTAAATAGGGCCAGGGTAGTTTCCAATTTGAAGCTCAGATCAGCAGCAAAATTTGTACCACAAAGTGGGATGGCACCCTCGAGATGCTCATGGGCTCAAGCCCAAAGCCCTGGGTCGAATCCTGATTCGGTGGCCTCCCGGCTGTGTGACCTTGGGCAGGTCGTTTCATCGCCCTGTGCCCCAGTCCCCATAGCTGTAAAGTGGGGCAATGATCCCCACCCCATAGCGGGGCCGTGAGGATGGCTAGCACTAAAGCACACGGAGCACTGGGAGCAGTGCCTGGCACATGGTGAGCACACAATAGCCACCAGCTACCATGACCATGGGGAGGGCTGCCGCCACGACGTGGGTGCCGTCTAACTGGGAGACGTGGCACCTGAGGCCATCTGGGAAGGAAGTGCTCTCGTTGACCATTTCCAGGGCTGCTGCCCACCAGACAAATATGTGTGGGGCAGAGACACCTTCTTTTTTGTAGCTGCCATTTTAATGACATCTAAAAGGTCACATTTCCCCAATTAAGAGGCATAAATTAGTCACACGTCTGACTTCGGTTCTTTAGATTTAAAGAGTGGGAAGGAAACTTCCAAAGTGTGAATGCAGAGGAAAAAACAAGCAGCCACTACTACTAGAGGCACAGAAGATCCACGCGGCGGAAGAAATGCCAATTAGCAGCCCCAAACGCCAACTGTCCCTGAAGTCTCTGCAAATATAAAGGAAATGAGAGGGGGGTGTGGAGTGGAATTGTCACGAATATCTAACCCTACTGCTATGCTAGCCCTCTGGCAAGTCTGTGAGTCTCCCTAGGCCTCAGCAGTCACACCTACAAACAGAGTGGACACCGTGACGGTTATGATAATGGCTGACACGCGTAGTGTTTGCTAGGAGACACTGTATTATCTCATTTAATCCTTGCACTGGGTCTGTGGTGTGCATGTGTTATTATCCCCATCTTACCTAGGAAGAAGCTGAGATTCAGAGAAGTTAAGGGGTGTGCCCAAGGTTTTGGAGCTGGCAAGTGACGGGTCTGGGATTTCAAGCTGGGTCTGTCCGACTCCAAGCTCTGCACCCACGATAGATACCACCCGGCGTGTCTCAGCTGCTCTCCCGAGCCACCTCCCCTCTCCCCGGGCCCGCACACCGGCCTTATCTCAGCTTTACTGCTCCTCTCACAATGCCAATCTGATTTTACGTGCTGGGTAGCAGAACAGGTGACAAACTTCTACTTAGGTCTGCCCACGTCAGAGACACCTAACTTCTACTTGCAGGGTCTCTGAGGGATGATTTCCTTTCGACACATTGATAAAAAGCGCTGAAAACAAAACGCCGGCACTTTCAGAAACAAGAAAGAAAACCTTATGCAGTCACATGGCTGTAAAAGGGATTGGGGGGAATCAGATTTCAGGTGATAGACACACACACACACACACCCCACCAGAGCAGGGGTGGGGGGACGGGCTCCACCCTCCTGCCAGTTCTTCCTGAACTGCCTGCCAGCCATGCCCATGGTAAACACGAGAATGCAGCTGCCAAGCCCTCTGGCACATTCATTAATTAAACTCTCCGGATTTGCTCTGTTCCCGGAAACCTTCACTCAGGTCAATAATGACTGGAGGCCAACCAGGCTCAGGCTGGAAAAACAGCAGTTGAGCTTCTCAGCCGTAGAGAGGAGACGCAAGATCACCCAGGCCCGGAGAGAGCGGCTGGGGCTGGGGCCTTGGCCAAGGCACTTCTTTAGGCCTCACCTTGCTTCTCTGAACAAAGGGAGGGTCTGTCTAAACCAGAGGGCAAGTTCCTCTTCTAGAATTTTGGGGTGCCCTTTGCCCCCGGAGAGAATATCAGTGCCCCGACCGGGAGTGACTTAATAAATTATCTTCCTCTTTGACCAATGAAAATAGAGGAGGGAAAGAACTCATGCTTACTTTAGAAAAGCAGTTTTTTGAGAACAGTCCTTTGAAGGAAGCAGATCTATATCATTCTAAAGGGAAAAAAAAAAAAAGTGACTGGGCGCATTTCCCAAATGTGTTACGCAAGACCAGTTGGGCGTAATGCTTTGTAAATTCTGGAGTCAACGCACGCCACTGAATCCCTCTATTTGGAGGCAGATTTCTTTTTTTCCAGATTTTTTCATTTCTGAAAGTGGATGTCTTACAGTTGGTGTGTACAATTACTGCGATGAGACGCCTCTGAGGAAATCTACAGCACTTGTCATCACTGAGGCCTCAGAAATACATGTCTGGAGGTTCATAATGCAATTCTGCACAATTAAAGGCCCTGATGAGTCCTGCATTAAAAACACTATTGGTTTTTGACCAAGTGACTCTGAAATGCATTGTCTCTGATATTCTTGATTCATGGAGCATCTTTCAACGTGCCAAGTATTCCAACAAAGATTTCTGAGAAACTCCTAGACCAGAAAAGCAAGAAGGAAAACCAATAATAGGAATCCTTAGTAGAGATAAGGTGGGTTTTGCTGGCTGGCTGGGAGTCTAATGTCTCTTCCCAGAGCTAGTACCCAGGGAACAGATCTGTAAAATGTCTCCATCTTTCGACTCATCAGCCTTCTAAGAGGTGCCGTTCACATCAATTTCATGTACCTTCCCGACAGCCTCCTGACACATTGATAGATAAGAAAACCGAGGTCCTGAGAGGTCTAGGTACAGGCCCCAGTCACCCAGGAGGTAAGGGTCAGATCTGGGCTTTGATCCTGGCTCCGCCTCCCTATGAAGCTTGTGTTCTTTTTGTGATGCTGCCCGATACTGAGTTCTTGCTTCTCTCTCTAGCCCAGTGGATCTTAGCCCTGGCTGTACATTAGAAGCACCTGGGGGAATTTAAAAATCACCGGATTCCTGGACCACATCCCAGACCAGTTCTGCTGGACTCTGGAGGTGGGGCCCCTGCACCTGCATTTTTTGAGAACCTCGGTTCTCTAACAGTGGTCTGCAGATTGGGAGCGGGGAGGGAACTTTACCAGAGTGGAGGTTTTGAAAACTACCTAAGCCCCTTGTTTGCAGATTATATGCATCTGGTTGAGTAGCCCTGGTTTAAAACAAGTAGGGAATCCCAAAGGGTCCAACTGCGCCTATTTAAAAAAAAAAACATGGCAAATCAATTCTGGGAATAATAAAAACAACATTAGTAAACATCTCTACGCCGATAATAATAACCATAATGATCAACAGCAATGGCTAGCAGTCCTGGAGGGCTTCCTGAGGGCAGGCAACCTGAGCTGTTTCACAGGTGTCACCCTGTTACGTTCTTACAACACTATGGGTGATGTTCCCGTCACCCCCTTTCAGAGAGAACGAACCCGAGGTACAGAGAGGCAAAGTCACTGGCCCACTGGGCCAGGAGGTGGCCCAGATGGGATGTGAAGCCAGGCCCAAAGCTTGCAGCCAGTCTGCTCGACAGCCTGAGAAGAGGGATGGCGTCACCCTGTTCCCGAACAGTGGAGAGGAGACCGTGTCTCCACCAACCACAGGGCCCCTCCCCACGCCCGCCCCACATAACAAACAAAACAGGGCACCGGCGACGGGCGGGCGGGAGGCCAAGTGACATCAGCCCGAGCCGACGCAATGGCCCCTTCACCTGACCGGCCACACAGCCGGGGCCTGGAGGTGACCTCATCGTCAACTCCCCCATGGGAATGGGCGGCTCTGTGCTGCCTGCCAGGCCCTGGAGGGAGAGAAACCCCAACCGCAGGCCCTGGTCTGTTTAGAAGCAGCAGGAAGCGGCCTCCACGTCCACTCCAGCCTGGGGGGAGTGGTCGCTACATGTGGGCACATGCCGGGGGCCTCAGGCACTCAAAATCCCGAAACCCATGGCACCACTCTGGTTCTGCAGAGGGCAAACCACGGGGCCTGGAGGACCTGCCTCCCTTACCTGGGCAGGGAGGGAAAAGGAATCTGCTGCTCCCTGTGGCTGGAAAATGCCCAGCCTCGGCCCCTCTTCCTTCCTGGGCAGAAATCACCACGGGGAAGGCTCAGAGCTCCATGGGGGGACGTCCAGCCTGGAGCAGCCTTCACCACTGTGTGGCCTTGTGACCCGAGCAAGGCGCTCACCCCGCTGGAACTGCATCCCATAGTCTCTAATTGAGGGCGGTAGAATGCACCACGGCGGTGGTTTTCCACTTCTCCTTTTTCAGCTTTGGAAAAATCTCTTTAAGCAAAACCACAGAAGTATGATCTCCAAGGTGTGGGGTCAAGGCCATGGAATTCCACCTTACTTCCCGGCCGGCCCCCACTAGATGAATGTCTTCTGGAAGCCACTCTGCCTCCCACAGTCTGCAGCTCCTGGACTCTAAGCTCCTCGGTTGGCACGGGAGGGACAGGTTTGGAGGGCAGTGGGGAGAGGGGCTCTCTACCCAGGGACTGTGGTCCCCGTGCTGCAGGTGACGGGGGGGCACCCAGCAGGGCCTGAGCTCTCAGTGGACGTCCAGACGCCTGGGGAAAATCCTGGGGTGCAGAATGCATCTAGATGTTTCTGATATTTCACCCCCTTTCGCAGTCTCCTCTGCTGTAATATGATAGTAATTCTTTTTTAGCCATTCGCCTTTATGGAACTCTTTCAAGCTGCTGAATTAAGTTTTCATAGCATGACAACTCTCTCTTTGCATAGTTCATGCATTTACATAACCGCTAATCAAGTTACGTCAAGACAGTTACAGACGCAATCCACATAAAGAGGTTTGGGATCAAACATAATGGATTCTTGGTAAGCATTCATTCATTCATTCATTCATTCAAAAAGTGTTTATTGTGAGTGCCGGGGTGGGCAGTGGGGGGGGGTGGTTGACAGTCATTAGGGAACTTTCTGGGATAACGGGAATATTCTAGATCTTGATAGAGGTGTGGGTTACACTGTCATGTGCGTTTCTCAAAATTCCTCAAGCTGTATGCTTCAGGTCTATGCATTTTATAATATTTTATATTTTTATTTGTAATATTGTAATCATATAGAAGTAAATATGACAATATTAATATTGATAATAAGCACTTTTTGGCGCTCCCCGTGCGCCAGGGACAGTTCTAGGTGCTTTACATATGGCGATGGACACAATCTTCACAACCACCCTACGGAGTACATACATATTATTATGCCCATTTTAGAAATAAGGAAACCGAGGCACATAGCCAGGAAGCAGCTTGCCTGAGTCATGCAGCTAGTGGGGTGCCAAGCTGGAATTCAAACGCAGGCCGTCCGGCTCCAGGCCCTTAGCCACTAGCACTCACTGACTCTACAGAATGGAGAAAGAGGGCCCTGTCTGCACGGCACTTATGGTCCTGGGGGAGAGAAAGGTGATAAAGCACCCCCAAACTCAGCCAAGCAGGAGCAGAAGTACACAGAAGCCCCCCACTCAGCATCCAGGGGCCCCGTCCACTAAGCATGGCTGCCTCCCTTCCGCTCGACCCTTGGGGTCATTAAGAGGGTTACGTGATGTCAGGCCTGAGGACACACTGGTACCATGTCTGGCTCGGGGTAACTCCTCAACAAAGGTTAGCTGAATAAACGCATAGGGACGGAATCCAAGTCAGCTGGCCAGGAGGCTCCGGGAGCCTCCCTTTGGCAACCTCAAATTAGCTCAAAAAAGGATTCCAGGTTAGCCTTTGGGAAGGGAGTCGGACATATGCATGCAGCCGCATAAACAAATATTCTGTGCACTCAGCAGAGCTGCGAGAATCTTGGGGTCCAGAGAGCTAGCTTATTACCAGAAGGAGGAGGGAGGCATAGAAATGGGGGTGGGGCGGGGCAGTCAAGGAAACCCGAGTGGCCTAGAGGGGAGAACAAAGCTGGACTTTCTCTGTTTGGTCAAGACAAGGATTGAACACCAAGTTCTTGAGACTTGACCACAGCAGGCCTTGAGTCGCCCCTGGACCTGCAGGGATGGTTTACTGTTGAACACGGAACTCTAGATTGAAAATCGTGAGCCTCTCCAAACCAAGTTACTAGTAAGAAAGCACACCCCCCCCGCTGACCCAACACATCCGGCTGGCAGCCGCCCAGAGGCTTAGCGTGCATTGGTCCATGCATTCTTTCATCCGTCAGGAATTTATGGGGCGTCACGGATGTGCCAGGTGCTGCACTGTGCTCTGGGGGCATAATAGGGTGAACGCATTTCAGTGTGAAACTGAGGTTCAGACGGAATCCGGGAGAAGGTGCAGAGACTCATCTATGATTGGGAAAAGGAGAATGGCTGCCCCATTCCCATGAGAGAATGGACGAATCACACACTCATTCACTCGTTCATTCATTCAACCACCAGATGCTCATTGTAGCGGATGCACTGTGTGTGCTTCTGTAACGACAGTAGCCATGAGGGACGGAGTCAACTCCCCCTTGTTCTCTGATGGAACTCAGGGGGCCTCGAGTTATGTCTGGCACACAGTAGGTGCTCAATAAATACTTGCTGAGTGAGTGAAGTGCTTTAAGGGATTGTTTCTCAAAGGGTGGTGGCCGTATGACCGCCTCCATCAAAATCATCTGGACAAAGGTAAATCTCGGACGCATCCTCCTGGGATTGTCTCGCTGAACCAGTACCTGAGGTGCACCAATGCTCACCAAAGTTTGCGTTCAAGTCCCACGTTTCTAGTAGGTGGGTGTCTTTAGTTCCATTTGGGACCAACTACATGGCAGCTCAAAGAGGAAGTGGCAGCACCAGGATTCGAAACCATGCCTGCCTCACTGTGCCGTGCCTGCTATTCCTTCAGCCCCCACCCTGGCAGACAGGTGGGGGCAAAGACTCTTCCCCTTCAGCTCAGAAACCTGGAAGGGGTACATTTTTCAACCGATGGAAATCCACGGGGCTCCACATTATACGAAAACATTAGGGAACTCATTAAATGAACCTTAACAGCCTCCATTCTTTTTTCTATCCCTCCACCCACAAAAGGGCATGAAAAAAGGGGAAAAAAAATGTAATGCAGGATATGAAAAATCTCCAATCGTTCTGTCTCCCCTCCCACACTGCCACAGCGGAAGGCCTCCTGCTTGACCCTGAACTGTTGCTTCTTTCCTCATTAGCTGTGGCTGTTAATGAACCCCAAATATGCTTCCATCATCAAGAAGCAACTCAGGGGCAGGGCAGGGGGTGGGATCAGAGTGGTACATCTTGGGGGTGGACGGGGAAGCCGCTGGCTACGTGTGATGCGAAGCCAAGTCCACCTGTTCTCCTTCCTCTCCTCACTCCCGTCTCCTGATGCATGAAACACCCGGGGGCAGATTGGGGGGTGTCATTCCAGCAACAAAGCAGCACAGCTGTACAAAGAGGCTTCCTCTTCTTAAAATATCAGCGAAGCCTGTGCCTCTGTTCCAGCATTCTGGGCAGAGGGCACTGTTTGTGCAAAGGCAGGGAGGAGAGATGGTCTCTCAGAGGTGTGAGCAGCCCTGGCAGGTGGGACAGGGAAGCCAGGTAGAGTGAAGCAATTATGACTGGTAACTACTGAGCGCTCACCTATGAGCCAGGCGGTTAGCCAAGAGTTTCACCCTCATTCTCACATGGGATTCTCCCCACCGTGCACTAGGTGTTATGATGGGGACATGGAGGCTTAGGGAGGAGGGTGGCTTGCTGGCGGAGAGTGGAGCAGGGATTTCAATCCAGGCTGATTCCACTGGGAAGGCCCCAAGACAGGGGTTCTTAACAAGGGGTCCATGAGCTTGAATTGAAATTCAAAAAACATTATTCTTGTGGGGACGTGTTGGTACAGGTGTGATATATTTATTAAATAATGCACAGAATAGTGTGGACTTAGTAAGGGGTCCGTGGCTTTCACCTGACCGGCCAAGGGGTCCTGAAACAAAAAAGGTTAGGAACCCCTGCCCTAAGAGGTCACATGAGACCCACCATCTACAAATGGGGAAACTGAGGCCCAGAGTGAAGCAGCGGTTGATACAAGGTTGCACAGCTGGGATATGAGCCCTGCTCTATCTGATTTCTAAGACTGAATCTTAACCACTTTCCTGAAAATTTCCCAAAGGCAGGAACTGAGTTTCGTTCATCTTCAACACCTCACTCAGCTGACTGTGGAGTTGTGCAAGCCAGAGGAGCTCAATAAATGTCTGCTGCTCAACTCTCAGGGATGTCCAGGTCAACAGTCGCGTGGTCTCTGAATGCCCCAACTTTAATTCAGAAACCCAAGTTCAAGGCCTGGTTCTTTCGCCGACTCGCTGTGTGACTTTGTGTAGGTCTCTTTCCCTCTCTGGCCGTCAACATCCCCAGCCATAACATGAAAGGGGTGGACTGGAATGATCTAGATGTTCTAGGAATTGAGGCTCAGGAGTTCCTCCAGGAAGAAAAACTCCA
>JAQZBX010049102.1:0-20021 GCA_029593785.1 Cabassous unicinctus | reverse complement strand
GCAGCAATTCCACAGAAAGTGCTGTGGCCATCCTTCACAGAGAAGGCAGTTCTGGATGGATCTGATGGTCTAAGGCCACTGAGAGATGGAGTTGTCTAAAAGCAAAAGGTTCCATAGGAAAAGTGACATAAAAAGGAACTAAAGAGAATTAAAGTAGCTGTTTTGGATTTGAGGAAAAAGCACTTACAAGGAAGAGAAGGAAGAGGAAATGGAAATATGTATATATAGAGGGAATACTTACTCCTGTGTCAGGTGCTTCTGATATATTATCTCATTTCACTTATTCATTCACTCAAAACAATATTTATTTAATATTATGATGTGACAAACAGTGTGTGGGGGGGAAATGGACAAAAGTCCCTTCGCTCCTGGAGTATATTCAAATGAGGGGTGGGATAAATAATAAGCATAATAAATAAATAAATTATACAGGATCTTAGAGAGTGATCAGTGCAATGGAAAAAAAAATTGAGCAGGTTAAAGTTGACCAGGAGTGCCAGGGGTGGGGGATGGGGGGCATATGATGGTCATATTAGGCCTCATGGAGAAGGTAGTATCTGAGCAAGAAGATGACTTTCAACACCATTTTGAGGAAGAATGTAGAACTGAGAGGACTGGAAGCATATATCAACTAAATTGCAGGTTTACTTAGATGGTTCCATAAATGCCAAGTGAATGCTTCTTTATAAGAGCCCAAAGTCTTTATAAGAGCACTAGCATAAGATGAGTTAAGTGAGCTGGACCCTAGATACATTAATATCAACGTCAAGAAACCAGAGAGGCCAAATATAAGATGATGACACACTTTTCCAGGGATCTAAAGATGGCAAAAATATGGAGATGCAAAATGTATACAAACCAAGGCAACAAAATCAGGGGTTAAGCAACTTTAAAAAATGGGAGTACTTGGGAAGGAAGATTCCATGTTTAAATGGAAACCCAGGTGACAACAACAATAAAAATTTTTTTAAATTATTTGCTGGACAGTTCTGTTTAACATTATGTATTTGGAATTTTTTAAAAAATGTCTGAAAAAGCATTAATAATTAAACAAATTTATTAACATGAAGTTTTATTTATTTGCCGTAAGTCTAGTCCAAAAGAGACTAGTCCCTCATCCTAAAGTATTTTACTAGGTTACTGACAAGACCATGCATGCTAGATTTTAGTAGACAAGGTTAGGGAAGAGGAACTTTAGAGCCATTACAAGAGGAGAGAAATTAAGGAAAAGCCAAGAACCCATGGGTGAGAAAAGAAATATTCCTTCTTCTGTGGTCTTAGATGCAGCAGGGAGCTTTGGCCAAGAGAATCTTTTGTTAGGGTCTGCATTTGACAAATGATCCATTTTGTCACAGTAGTTAAGAGTGTTTATTATCAAGTACTCATTTTTTTTTACTGCACACTTGTACAATGTTTTGCCAGGCTAATATCTCACAATTTTATTACTGAAATCATCCTTTAATTATTTTTTTGAAGTAGAAAAAACATTGCATGGAACTTTAGGTACTCACAAGACATAAATGGACTACTATTTAGTTCTTGAAATGTTTTCTTATTTTGGTTTCCATTGGATCATACTCTGGGTGTTTTCACTGGAGATTCTTCAGTCTCCTTTGTTGCCCGCTCCTCTTCTGCCTGATCTCAAAATGTTGCAGTATCTCACGACTAGGTCTTAATTTTTCTTCTCTTTTCCAACTGTATTCTCTCTGTAAGCAAGCTTATCCAGTCCCCTGGTTTTAGGTAGCAACTTTGTGCTGTGGCTCTAGACCTTACCTCTCCCTTTAGCGCTAGACTGTATGCCAACTGCTTCCTTGAGATCTTCACTTTAGTGTCTAATGAACAATTCAAAATTAACTTGTCAAAAACAGAACTTTATGTTTCCATTTTCTCAAATGTATTCTTTCCTAAGTTTCCTCCATCTCTGTAAATGACAGCACCATCTTCCCTATTGCTCAAGCAAAAAACCTAGGAGCCATTCTTGTCTTTTCTCAGCCACACATCTAATCCATCAGCAAATTTCAACATATTTTCTTCCAAAATTTATTCCAACATCATCCACTCCCTCCTGTGTATCTTTTTACTACTACTCTAGTTAATTCCATCATCATTTCTTACCTGAACTTTTTCAATGACTTCTGTTTTAGTTTCCTAGGCTGCTTAAGCATATACCATGAAACAGTTCACCTTAAACAATGGAAATTTATTCACTCATTGTTTTTAGGCCAGGAAAATGTCCAAATCAAGGCATCATCAAGGAATACTTTCTTCCCCAAGACCAGCTGTCAGTGCTCCTGACTCCTCCATCACATGGCAAGGCATATGGCTGCATCTGCTGGTCTTTCTCTTCTCTTCTGAGTTTCACTGATTTCAGCTTCTTGCTTCCATGGCTTTCTCTCTTTGTCTAAGTTTCATTCTCTTGTAAAGAACTCCAGTAAGAGGATTAAAATCCATCTTGATTGAGGTGGATCATTCTTTAACTGAAGAAACCTGATCAAAAATTTCTACTAAAAATGGGTTTACACCCACAGGAATGGATTAACTTTAAGAACATGTTGTGGTTTTTTGTTTGGTTTTTTGGGGGGGAGGCATGGGGGGAGGGCAGGGGGGTATATACAGTTCCAAACCATCACAACTTCTATATATTAGCAGTCAAACCATATCTGGACAATGGGGAAAAAATGTAACAAAACAAAACTCTCATTGTTTTTACTGGTCTTAAGTTATTTGTTTATTTGCCAAGACATGGAGTTAAAAATGAAAAATATACTCAAATTTTATTCCATTGAGGTTACGCAAATCTACTGAATAACACAATTGCTTCACCAAATAGATCAAGTCCACTAGTTATTATCTGGAGTGTGAGTTCCCTAAATTTAGGAATAATGTCTTATTCCTAGTGTCTTTTTATTCCCAGCACCAAGCTCAATACAGAGCATATAATGGTCACTCACTAAATGTCATTGAATAAATGAAGTATCATATTATATTCAGATCCAACTGATGATTTATACTGCTGCATGGTATATGCCATTAACTGTAATATGTATAAATCAATTAGTCACTAGCATGGATGGAAAAAACTCAGGGGCTGACTTAGTTGTTTTTTTTTCGGCAGTCACAGATATTAAGACCTAAATGGTAGGTAGTTTTAGATCATTAAAAACATTAATTCACTGTATCCAAGAATTGCAAACACTCATAATGTAAGATTTACATACAGTGCTTCTAATAAATGGTGTATGGACTTCAAGGTGAATGGGACTTGACATGTGAGATTGCTTGCTTAGAGTGGATTTTGGCAGGAAATTGCATTTCTAGCTTCACAAAATAATTTACTCTGTCATGGAGATTCAAATGGCTATTTTGGTCCATTGACTATACTGTCTCATTTGGTATGTTCTGCTGAAGAGTCAGAAGGTTTCTTCAGGATATTTTAGTCATATTTTTCAAATCTTCACAGAAAAAATAGACTATGTGTGAACTTGCTAATATTACAGTGTAAAGAATCATAACTTAGCTTCATTAAAATTTAAAAAGCAAATTATATGGAGAAACCCAGATGAGAAATCAAGTCAAGACTCAAAGAAAATCAGAGTCAGAACCTAAACTAGACATAATGTCACAATGTGGGGCAAGGATGAAGCCAACATAGCTAAGAAATATCAAGACATTGATCTCTAGGTTTCAAAGCAAAAAGCATAACACATAGGGAGTGGATGTGGCTCAAGCAGTTGAGTGCCTGCCTCCTACATGGGAGGTCCCGGATTCAGTTCCCAGTGCCTCCTGAAAAAAAACAAAAACAAACAACAAGCAAAACAAACGAAAAAACCAACTCAGGGAAAGCCGAGGTGGCTTGGTGGTTGAGCGCCGGCTTTCCACATACAAGGCCAGGGTTCAATCCCCAGCCTCCTGTACCTGAAAAAAAAAAAACCATAACACATGACATAGCAAATCTAAGTGTGTCTTCCGGGACACAATGATACAGCACATTGGAAATTGCAATTGTTCTGGAATATAAAATCAACATGCAGATATAAGCTAAGCTAAAGTGAAATAAGCAGTCTGTATGGGGACAGCTGATACACTAGTCTCAGCTTCCAAATGAAGCCTTCTAGAAATCAAGAAATCTAAAAGAGTATTCAACCCTTTCAGTAATAATCTGCATCTAAGAGATCAGCCCTGTTAGTCAGTCAATCACTGAGAGTAATTTTATTTAACATTACAATAAAGAGCGTTAAGTGGTAAAGACACAAAATAATTGATCAATAGGAACATATGACTCTACTAAAATTACATTTGGATAAAATATTTCATTTCTGCATAAGATGAAGTTCAATTGCACTAAATGATAGCAATTTGATTCAAAGTAATAAAAGCTGGTAGAAGGAATTATATCTTTATTTGGTCACTCCTATGGGCCTGACACTATGGTATGTCTAGTAGCCCTAGACATATGAGGAAACTAAGGCTCAGAAAGGTTAAATAATTTCCCCAGGTCACACAACTATTAAACGTTTACTGAAACAAATGAATTCTGACCAAATTGGGATAGTCCTGTGGAAATCGAGATGTTTGGTAGTCTAGAAAAAAGGCCCCTGTAAACATAATTTTCCTTCCAATGAAAATTGAGAAACCACATTTTAGCAATTTAGAACCCTTGGCCCAAACAAGGTTTTGGAAAGTCAGGCAACTACTAAAATGGTTACCTTTTTTGTTTTGTTTTATTGTTTTTTGTTTTTTTTCTATTTATTTATTTTTCTCTACAGAACGACCATGCATAAAATACAGGATTCCCACTACTTTTTCAAGTACTAATTAACATCATGATACTGATCACTGCAAATATAACACTTTATTCAGCTTGTAATGGTGAAATACACTCTACATTAGAAGACCACGAACGCCACAGTCTCTGGGTCCACTTTCTCCCCACATGTGTGTGCAGCACCTACAGTCTTCCTCCAGTTGCCTCCAGTCTCCTACTGCCTTCAGGTGTGATTGTCTTTTCTCACTAACAAAAGAAAATGCGTCCACAAGCAAATATAGGGATCGCAACTCCTTATATCCGCCAAACCCATCATAGAGTAATGCTTAATAGACTTTAAAAGAGTAGCAAAAAGAAAAGAGAAAAGAAAGAAAAAGCAAAGAAAAGAGAGGGAAGGAGGGAAGGAGAAAAGGAAGGGAGTAGGAAAAAATTGTACAGCTTCTTTTATCAACAATTTCTTTTAAATTGTCAAAACAGTTTTTTAAAGATAGTTTTTCTATTAGTATTTCTAAGAGACAAGAACCATTAAAAGCAACTCAGATTTAAAGCTAATGAGTAATATCAAAATAATTCTGTGCCACTTGGCCTTGTTAAGTGACATAAAGATTTAATCTGATCAGCTCAGGATCACCAGGCACTGAAGGACAACCCTCAGTGAGAGAAAGAAAACAATGAACTGAGAAAGAAAAGTGGAAGAAAACAGAAGAAAGCTTCAAAAACCATAATATCCTCAGAGAAAAGATGTGATATCCAAAATTCAAGGACAGAATGCCCTGAAAAAGAACAATTGATACCAAGAAAGAACTCTAGAAAACTAAAATATTCACAATCAACATTAAATACTCAAAAAAACACAAAAATAGCCCAGATAATAGCACAAAATGATGAAAGAAAAGATATAAGAGAAAAGATAGAAGACTCAAAGGATTAATATAGGTGGGTGATTAATGAGAGTTCCAGGAAGACAGTTCAGAGAAGATGGAGGAAAGAAATTATTTTAGTAAGGCACAAGAAAAAAAATACAAAACTAGAGGACAAGGTTCTCCAGGTTGAAAGAGTTCACCGAATGACAACCACTGATGTAGCCTCATCATTTGCTTTTACGTGTATTGTGTTTATTCACAATAAATTAAAGTCTCCACTCAAGGCACGTCACTGGAATAAAATTTCTAGAAAATAAGAACAAGTGACTTCAAAGGTAAAATAACCAAAATAGTTTGGAACTACTTAGCAACACTGGAAGCTGGATAACAATGGAAAAATGCCTTCAACATTCTGATAGAAAATGGCTGCAACCCTAAGATTCTAGAACTGGACAAATTATCACTCAAAACGAAGGTGCATAAAAGACTTGCAAGGACTCATATTTTTCACGAAGCTACTGTTGGGTGTTTTCCAGCAAAACAAGAAGTAAGACAAGAAAGAAGATACAGTCTACAAGAAAGTGAATCCAACTGCTGCTAAGAGCCGCAGTAGGACGTTGGAAGTATGACTCAAAATGCAACCTAAAAAAATGAAAATAAATAAATAAATAAATAGTAAATAGAGAAGCCCTGTCACAAAGCCTTAACCAGAAACGGTATGCCCACAGATAAATTCAGATTATTCAGCAACTTCAAAAGTGGCAAACTGAGAAGTAAAATCCAACTTCTTAGCTGTTCGCCCACGTGCACAAAATATACAGCAACCAAAAGGCCCTATGTTGTAATCATAAAATGTATCTACACTGATAAGCGAGAAAAACTAAACCCAACACAAACTGAGCCACATTCAACAAGTAAAACTAAAAAAATTCAAGAACTAAAGACAAACGATTAACAAAAAATAGCCTTCCTTGAGAACCCTAACCTGAAACGGAGACCACACAGTCTGCATTCTCTCCCTCTTGCTCTCCCATAAGAAAGAGAAGCATCATCAATGGCAAATGGCAGGTCCAGCGAAGAAAGGCCAAGAGCCAGCTTCCTTATCGGGAGAGAACACTGCGCCTCTTCCTCGGGGCTTCCGATGCTCTACACGTTCAGAAAACCTTCTCTAGTAACGAACCATAGAAACGACCCCTAAAAGTACAGTCTTAACCTTAGTTCTGCAGCTTCTGCTTGGTCTATGTCAGCCTCACACATTAAAACGATGGAGATATGTTATAACCTTTTCAGAAATATATAAAAATAATTTTAAAGTATAGTTTTATAGTTAACTTTCAAAAGAAAAAAACCATTCCGAATACACTTAAGACGTTTTTTTCTTTGAGAAACCTTAAGATGCCATGTTCTTAATTAGCATAGTGCCGGCAGAGGGCCATTTAGAAGCTACCATCTTTCAGTCTCTTAAAACACAACTGTAACATAGGCCTGTATGAGAGAGTAAAACATGTAAAACACAAATATGGGTGATATTGCATATATAAGACTTTTTATAAAATGTAAATCCAAGTATACTAGAGAGAAGGAAACAATAGCAGCTACTACAACAGGGGAAGGATAGAGAGATTGAGAGGTGATGAGTTTTTTGTTTATTATTATTATTGGAATAATGAAAATGCTCAAAAAATGATTGAAGTGATGAATGCACAAATATATGATTACACCGAATACCATTGATTTTACACTTTGGATGGATTTATGCTTTATAAATATGTGTCAATAAAATTGATTTGATTAAAAAAAAAAACCCACTCACATTCCCAGGCTAGTTTAAGACAAAGGGTTGTTCATGTGTGTCAAATTGAGTTTCCTAATCTTGGATATGACTCGTAAAGTCTACACTTGAGAATTAAAAAAATAAAAAAAGTTATCCCCTGGGATCCTGAATTTTGAAAGGTACCATGTGGGTTAATTTGGTCTTTTTGAGACCAACTGTAGGTTACTCACCTAAGTTTGGGCATGATAGGGCATACATATCCAGCTCTTCAGGGTCGCTTTCCTAAAATCACATATGGATACCCAGGCCAAATTTAACTGAGAAAGGGAATTTTTTTTTACTGCATCGCTTTTTTATTTTTTTTAATTAGGAAAAAATGTGACAAAAACTATATTGGTTGCTTTGGTTGGGGGGCGGATGTGAGTCTGCTTTTACTGGTAATTGTGTACGTTTTTGTTCTGTTTGAATATTTTAACCTTAGACTGTACCAACTCTATTTTTAAATAAAGCAGGTCTATCTAGACAAATACATCGTGGCTCATTTTTAGATTTCCTCTTAAAAATATAAACCACCGCCAACAAAAAGATTTAATCTGAAATGTAAAGAAATATAAACACAATGTAGAATGCATAATGGCATCAAAGCTAGAGAGATGATAATATTTGTAAAAGCTGGAAAAATAAGTAAAAGTTTTGTTATTTTGAATGTATTTGTGTTGGCTTAATCACCTTGAGAGTTAGAATATATATTTTCTTTTTTTTAAGATTTATTTTATGTATTTATTCCCCCCTCCCCCATTGTTTTGCACTTGCTGTCTGCTCTCTGTGTCCATTTGTTGTGTACTCTCTGTGTCTGCTTGACTTCTCTTTAGGAGGCACCAGGAACTGAACCTGGGACCTCCCATGTGGGAAAGAGACACTCAATCACTTGAGCCACCTCCGCACCTTGCTTTGTTGTGTCTCTCATTGTGTTTCTTCTTTGTGTCTCCTTGTTGCATCATCTTGTTGTATCAGCTTGCTGCACCAGCCCAACTCTCCAGCCAACTGTCTTTCTATAGGAGGCACCAGGAACTGAATACCTGACCTCCCATGTGGTAGACAGGAGCTCAACTTGAGCCACATCCGCCTCCCTGCATATATATATTTTCACTTGAATTACCATTTATCTTTTAATGATACATGGAACTTTTTGTAGTTTTAAAGGACTACTAGACAGTGAGTCATTGTATACCTATCTTTAGTTGATAACAAGCAAAATACATTTCAAGAAATGCATTGATTCAGTCTTTCAATAAGAAGTTGCAAAATTAAGACAATATTTTAAATTACAGTTTCATTAAAGCAATATTTAAATTACATAAGTTTTTGCTTAGATTATGAACTATAAGAACTTAATAAAGACACCATTAAATTTTTTATTCTCAATTTTGAAGCCTTATTGAAAAATAATAAACATACAATAAGCTACACATACTCAAATTGTACAATCTGATAAATTTTGACCTATGTTTGCATCCATGAAAGCATCACCACAATCAACAAAATGAATATATCCATCATGCCCAAAATTTCCTCATACGCCTTGAAATCCTTATTTTCATCCCTTTTTCCATGGTATGGTTATACCACATTTTTTCCTTTCATCTGATTGACATTTGCAATGTTTCCAAGGGCTATTAAAAATAAAGCCTGTTGGGGACCTTGACGGTAGCACTCATATTATGCACCTTGTCAGCAGCACCGGTGACATGTAACATGGCCGCCAGGGCTGAGACAAAGAACAGCTTAAGCTACAGTTAGCCTTCTTCAAGGAAGTTAGAGAGTTTGCGCCAAAGGCATTTCTGCCACCTACTCTAGCAACAGCAGCCACCAATCCCAAACCGCCACCCGTCCTTAGGTCCACCAATCCTCACCCTCTTCCTTCAGAGTATATATACCCTGCCTTTTCAATAAACTTTTGCAGCTTGATCAGAATCCTGTCTTGCTGTCATTCTTCGCGTCTCTTGTCCCATACCATTCTTTTCTTCACAGGTCCTGAGCCCCAGTTGATTGTCCCGCGGGACGGGACAAAAGCCACTATCACCATTCATGCATAAGTCTCTGGTGGACATATGCTTTCATTTTTCTTGGGTAAACACGTAGGAATGGAATGGCTAGTTTATGTGATAGGTGTGTGCTTAACTTCTTTTAAAACTGCCAAACTGCATTCCAAAATGGTTGTACCATTTTACATTCCCATCATTGGTATATGAAAGTTCCAATTGCTCTAACATCCTCATTAATATTTGGTATGGTCAGTCTTTTAACTTTATTGTCTATAATAGATAGTGTAATGGTTTCTCGTAATAGTTTTCATTTACAATTCTTTGATGGCTAATGATGTTGATCATCTCTTTATGTGGTTATTGCCATACAGTATATGTTCTTTGTTGAAATGAAATGTCTGTACAAATCTTTTTTTTAATTGGGTAGTTGTTTTTTATTATTGAATTTTGCGAGTGATTTCTATATTCTGGCTACCAATCATTTATAAAATATGTGTTTTGCTAATATTTTCTCTAAGTCTAAGGCTTATCTTTTTACTTTCTCTTAGCAGTATCTTTCAAACAGTAGAAATTCTTGGAATTAATTAAGTCAAATTTATTAATTTTTTCTTTTACAGTTTATGCTTTTGGTGTTGTATCTAAGAAATCTTTACCTAACAAAAGGTCACAAAGATTTTCTCCTATATTTACTTTTTAAAGTTTTATAATTTTCATTTTTACATTTCATGAGCCATTTCGAGTTAATTTCTCTACATGGTGTACAGAGGAGATCAAAATTCATTTTTTGCATATGTATAGAAATTTTTCAATACTGTTTGGCAATATTAATGTTTTTAATATTTTAAAACATTATGAAGGGTTTAGGTTAATAACACAATCTCTTAGTAATTTTTGATAGGATGATGATAACATTTTACCTTGTATTTCTTTCCTTATTATTCCAGCTATCCTTCCCTGGAAAGTGATTTGAAAATAGACAATAATGAAGTTAGATAACATTTCTTATCAAAATACATTCCAAAATATTCAAGTAATTCTAGAGCTCACTGTACTAGACTCTAGGTTTAATCATTAAAAGAAGATTGTTAAATCCAGAATGTAGAAACCAGAAAAATTAATAATTGTTGCTTTTTTATGGTCTTTGCATCATAAAATGATATGCCATCTGTAATTCTTTTCCCATATTCTTTCTTTTAGAAATAGACTCCCTCCCCCACAGAAGCACTCAACCACTGAGCCCCATTGGCTTCCCTGAGTTGGTTTTATCATTTGTTTGTTTTGCTTGTTGTTTTTTGTTTTTGTTTTTGTTTTTCAGGAGGCACCAGGAACGGAACTTGGAACCTTCCATGTGGGAAGGGGGATCTCAACTGCTTGAACCACATCCTCTCCCCCTTTCTTCCTGTTAACAATAGGACCATCCCTTTTTCTTTAACAATAGAACCATCTGTCTTGCATGTGGTTGCCAGGCTAAAGAGTGTATTTCCCAGTCTAACATATCCATTTCCTTTATTCCTGTAAATGTCAAGTTTATTTATTGCACTTAAATACAAATTAAGATACCATTCTCAAAGAACCATCAAAATAAACTGATTAATATATGAGGCTGTCTTCAAAGAATGTTAGAATGAAGAGTTTAAAATAATTTGGATAACTCAGGCAGAAATAGCTTTGATAAGGAAAAAAGACAGTTGTTTATCTGACAATGTTCAACAACTTCTTTAGATAATTCTCCATTAATTTCTCTGTGAAGCAATCACCTTAATAATGTCATTGCCATGGCCTTGGTAAATGTGAGAACTGGTTATTAGTGTAAAAATTGGTCACTTAGAGATCTAAAAAAATGTTACTTTCTCCACATTTCTAAACTTCTGTTAAATCTGGTTTAGTGTGTATGCATGTATACATATATAGATATATGTTATATATTTTAGAGTTTATATATGTATGTATATATTAGATATGTATATAAAATGTGTATATGTGTGTATGTATACCTATATGATTTGGAACTGTTTTTGTGAAAGTTAGCAAAATTTTAAATAGAAAATATAAGTTAATGTTTGATAAAATGATTGATACATCATTTAAATAGTTATTAAATAAAAGAAAAAAAAGGCTATTTCAATTGGTTCATAAGAACTGACCCATGGACTAAGATCCTATGTTCTCCTCATAGCTTTCCTTTTTGGAAAACATTTAATAAATATAATGTCATGTCAGAATTGAGTACAGAAAGCAGGAAATGAACAATTAATGTTGCCATTAAAACAACAAGAAATAGGTTGAAGGGAAGAACAAAGAAGCTAAGAAGATCATGTCTGTATAGTAAAGACAGTAATGTTTGATTTATCTAAAGTACAAAAATTGGGCAGCTTGAAGTTCCATGCCTACACAATGTTTAAAGAGCCAACCATTGTTAGTGAATATATTCAGGCTTAGATGAAATAGAGCATCTATTAAAAAAAGAAAACAAAGTAAAATAATTAGTATTGACTGTTTTTAAAATATATAACAGTGAAGAATTAAAGAATCATAAGATTGCATAAATAGAGCTAAATTTTTCAAAGTCATAATTTTCATGATGAAACAAATATTTTTTACCATCTTTTATGTATAAAATATTCTAATAGTCTTTAAGCCAGATGGAATGTGGAAGTATTTTGTGATTTTGATTTTACTAAGGTGATTATTTCAGGAACAAAGTAAGCAATACAGGATGGCAAAAAATGATAAAATATTAAAGGAATCCATGGTAAAAAAAAAAAAAATCCATTGTATTAAATATCACATTTATTCTTTTCTGGATAGGATATGAAGAACAACATTTCTAAAACTGATTGAGTATTAAATAATTCAAAACCCAAGAGTTGTGATCAAACAGATCTGTAGGCATATATAAGTACCACTGAGGTGAAAGTGCCAACCGAAGCAATTAGATTGAAAATTAATGTCTGGAGGTAATCAATGGAAGAATTGGCTGTGGACCTTCACTTCTGCATCGTCTTTGTTTACTGCTATTGCTGGATGTCACAGAAAAACCAACACATTTCTGAAAGACAGGGAAAGGATGTTTCCCTCAATTTAGGCTTTCCTAAATTAAATTGGAATCTATAGGAAGCGATTCCATGCTCAGATCTTAAACTGATTTTTATTAATGTTGGTGGCCAGTAATGAAGATAAATGGTAGGCACATTCCACTTAAGTCAGGAACTATAAATGCAAGGTGGGGACAGTTGGGAGTGGTTAATTATATTTTCTCTGCAAGGGTTCATGGGAGACTGGGGTTACCTTTGTCTCTAATGATGTCCCTTATCCTGACATTAGCCACACTGATGCATGAGTTGGATACTTGACATTCTTCAGTGCTCCAAATGTGACTCAGAGGTATCATAATGAATCTTCGAGGTGAGCCCATCTTGGACGTGTTCTTTACATTTCACAACACTTGTTATACCAGCTGATAAAGTTTAAAACCCCAACAGGACCCATTTGAGCAGTCATTTGTATCATAAGGAAACTTTTCATGAATAGAATTCTCTGAATAACTGAGGGGTTAAATGGAAAATCCTGCTTTGTTTCAATGTAAGTAGCTGAAAAAAAATCTTTGCAAAATGCATCAGTTCACTTTACAGCCTTGCTAAGTACAGTATACTAAAGCTAATTTAATTTTTCTTTTATGATTGATGACTTCGTAGTGCCTTGGGGTCAGTATGAATTGTTGTTGAGGTAATAAGCTGTAATACATTGAACTCTGAATCTGCACTGACCAGATATTGGTTTATTTCATTGTGCTTTGCTTCTTTCTCCCCAAAGCAGAGTAAGGAAAGAAATTCACGGTGTTACAGTTCTAGTTAGAGCTTTTACTGTATATGTGTGTCACACATTATGGTTCTCAGGACAAGTGTGATATATAAAACCTGAAAAGTTTTCAGTAGTCCTGCCACATAGTCTGAGGTGGACACACCCATGACCCTGCCTCCAAATGTAGGAGACTGCTATCTGTGCCTTCACAGCCTCTGAAATTCCCATGATTCCAATCAGGGAAGAAATACACATATATGCAATTGGACTGTCAGTATGGCTGAGAACTTTGTGGTCAAATTGGCAAGCATAACAACTGTGCTCTGAATTCTGATGTTTTAATAAGGAGATAATAATAACCATTTCCTGTCAAATTCTGTCATGGATATAAAAATTCCATTCTCTTTAGCAGTGGTGCCCAAAAGCAAGGTTTCTCATTTTGGGGGGAAATTCTATAGAGACACAACATCCAGGCTTTTTCCTAGAGATTCTCCTTCAGTAGTTCAGGGAATGGGCTCATCATTCTGTTTTTATTTTTGTTTGGGGATCTTTTTACTTTGCTCAGACAAAGGAACTACTACACTAAAAAACCTTTTGGGAACAAATATAGAACCTACATAATGGAATAGAACTCTTCGGGAACACTATTTATAAGAGCTGAAGGGCCAGTTCCTTCTATACCATTGAAATCCAAGACTGCAGACTCCCGTGGGAAATTAAATGCTGCATGGTAATGGTGATGGAAGAAGGTGAAGGCTATTCCAAATGTTCTCATACCTTTTCTAACCTAGAGACCCAAAGTCCTTCATCTTTCATTTTACTAAAGTTTCCACAATAGCACAACACACTCAAGAGCTGGAGACCTTTTAGAAATATCTCTTTTGAAAGAACAAGGAAATTGCTTGTTATGTCAAAGGAATGAGATGTGGGAAAGGAGGTGGGGAAGGTGGAAGATAAAATGATTCATTCAGCATTTTGATCAGAGATTTATGTATAAAACAATCCTTTTTTAATTATATGAATGATGCTATTTTAGCCCAATTTATAGATGAAGATACTGATGTTCCAAGGTATTAAGCAATCTACCAAAGGTAATAATACATTTTAAAGTAGCCACAATAATAGAGATAATAGTTATTTCTGGAAACCTACTATAGATCAGGCATTGTGCTAGTTTCCTTACATATATTATATTATTTAATTTTCACCACAATCACATAAGGTAGCTATTATTTGATTTTTACAAGAGCAGAAACTGAGGTTCAGATAGTTCAAGTAACTCCTAATCTCAAAGAAAAGGCAACTGAGGTGTAAATCCAAGTCTGTGTCCAAAGCCGATGTTACTTCCGATACACCAAACTTAAATGGGAAATCTATACCCCCTGCCTACAAAATGAGGTTTCTGCATGTATGGGGCAACCATAATAAATCCATTCAGTGTTGGTACAGAAAAGGAAGTTTTGCCCATCAATAAAATGATTCTCAGAATATTTAAGGCACAGTTTTAGTCATTTGAACATAGCCATTGTCTTCTGGAATTTAAAATCTGTAAAATACCCAGAAAAAGGACAACGAGAATGACCATTTATAATATATAGAATATATATCAAAAAGCTTCTAATGATAGCACATATTTATTGAACTATTCTTAGGTACCAGGCATTTGTTCTAAACTTCATATGTATTGACTCACTTATCCTGTAAGCAAAAACATGAGGTTCGTAATATCATTTTGCCCCATTTTACAGAAGGGGAAAACTTCTCTACAAAATAAGCTATAAAGCTATTCTTAGGATTAAGACATCAATTTCTTCTATGGGTATTAGTGAAAGATTTTTGGAAGTAGTGAAGGAGAAGGCCAGGCTTTGGGGAAGTTTCAAAATAGATAGGGTTTCAAGCAACAATAAAAATTGTCCTGATTTTAGTAACATGTTAAGTTCTTAAGGAACAGTGGGAATTTACTTAACGGATACATTCTGATATTCTTATATATAAATGGGCAGTAATAAGGAAACAACAAGAATAGACAGTTTAAAAATTATAATTATAATACTTATTTTAAATCTTACAGATACATTTGTATAAAGAGCACAGCCAAAATTATCCTATTTTTATTTAATTTTAAAGAAATTTTAGAAAGAACCATTAATAAAGTCAGTGAATTCTTGGTTAACATGAAGAAAGAAATGGGAGTAAAAGAATATTGATACCTTAAAACAATAAAATCAATGCTAGTTTTCAATGGTCTAAGAAGAGATTAAAGAAGCAGCAGAAATTCCATTCTTAGAGCTGAACCATGGCCAGGCAGAGTAGATAACAATGGCAATGGAAGGTAAAACTCCCAAGCCCCACCCCAACTTTAAGTGAAGCATTTTCTTCCCAGCGCTAGGGATTGAGGGATGGAGTGAAATGGTGCTGGGCATGAACCAGGATTAAACCATTTTGCCTATTTTTACTGAATTTATTGAGGAGGTACATCCCATATTTCATCTAAACCGTCAACTGAAAACATACCACTCGTTTAGGTGCCACTAAGAAAGAAAAAAATTGAACTATGATAACCACACTATACCATCCTGACTTCAGAGGTGTTAAAATATAAATAAATAAGTATATTCTAATCAATGAAATATCGCACAATCCAATTCCCGGCTAAGTCTTAACCTTGGTTAGTCTGCAAATCTGTTTTGGATAAATGAAAATCTGATTATATGGTCAGGCATAACTTAAGGCTTGAAAAGCTGAATTCATAATCTACTTTAAAAGTATAACATAACTAGAAAGAAATAGCAAGGTGTCATAGAAAAAGCATGGATTTTTCTATGCTTTAACCCTAGCTCCACACTATTTATTTAAAAAAAAAAAAAAAAAGCTATTTAGTCTTTCAATCTCCAGTTTTCTAATCTATAAAATGGGGGTAATACTTGGTGGGTCACCAGGATTCTTGTGAGATTAACTAAGGTCATGTATGTGTCCCGGTACAGGAATTGTTCAATAAACAGATAGTCAGTAGTTGGTTGACAGGCTAGTAAATCATGAATCAAGTGAGTTTTCTCTATTAAGACACAAAGTTCTCTCTAATTGCATAAGTAAATTAATTGCCCCTCCATTCCCCAGTATCACCATCCCTAGAGATTACTTGCCAAAGTATAAAACCAATGGAAATAAACATTCAATAATATAACGAATGAATTTAAAGCTGATAAATTGCTAGATTAACTTGTACAGATGCATTGATTATGTCACAAATAAAAGCAAAAGAGAGGTATGAAATACTATTATTATATTTGATTTAGTGAGTTCAAGATTCAGAGATAATACTAGATGTCACATTCAAGGAGAAAAGAGAATATTGGTAGCCACATATTGTGATATATTTCTTTTTTCTGAGGAATAACCTGTCATAAAATGGCTCTTGTTGTTTGCTCATTTTAATTTGTTCTTTAAGTCTCTTACAGTTATAATGATCTTTAGACTCAGATTTTCTTTCTCCCTAAGGATATACTAAATTACATTTTCTTATACTGTAGCTGATTACATTTGCCTACATTAAACTCATTCTGATCTCTGTTGTACTCAATTGTAACTTAGAAATGCTGTAGTGGACTTATTTTATTTTTCCTTTTTCCTTCAGTAATAAGCACTGTCATATGACTTGCAGCCAATATAAAGAATGAGAAAAGTTTAGAAAAATCAGACCAATAAAATTCTGCGTTGTCAAAAAAAAAAAAAAAATTAAGCAAATTTCCCCTTCAAATAAGATATTTTTATAAAAATAAAGATCATTTGTTGAAGATCGAAGGCTTAAACAAACATGATCCCTGACAAATTTAAAGAATGCCTTTTTTGTTTTTCAATTATGCTACTGAAGAAAGTTTGAAGTATTTAAACTACTAATATTAATAGCTAAAAAACTTTTCCTTGCTGGCAACCAAGATAGTAGCATAAGATACTCAAGCATCATTGAAAAAATAGCAAAATCTGGCAGAGCCATCTTCCTCAAAATTCTGAAAAACAGTTAAAGGGTTGCAGTGAATGGATAAGGGTCAAATCAAGAAAACACAGCCTTAATAGCAGAAGGAGCAGCTCATGGCTCCTGTATTAGTCAGGGTTCTCTCAGGAAACAGAATCAACAGGAGATATCTGTCAATAATATGAGATTTTAAAAGAGTCTCTCACGCGACCGTGGGGATGCACAAGTCCAGGTTCCGCAGGCAGGCTGCAAACCAGGGGTCCAATGAAAGTCTGATGAAAGGTCCTTGATGAGTTCCTGGGAGAAGTTGGCTGTCCAAATACGAGCTGGGAAATTTTCTCTGAATGTTGAAATCACTTCCCCTTTTAAGGCATTCAACTGATTGGATAAAAGCGTCACCCATTGATGATGCAATCTCCCTGATTGATGCAGGTGTAATCAGCCATCCATGCAGTAAACTCACTGGTGATCGAAGTCCATAAATGCTCTTGTATTACAATTAGCCCAGTGCTTGCTGGACCTAACACCTGGACACAATTACCTGGCCGAGTTGACACATTAGCCTAATCATCACAGCTCCCTTGCTAGCCACTCACTCACACCAATCCAAGTGCAGTACGGAGCCAGCCTCCACTCCCATTGTGGAGCCCTGGCCCTGTTCCTTGAGAGCAGAGTAACCCCTATGCACACACCAGGGTGTCTATATGTCCAAGCCAATCTATCAGTAGAAGCCTGAAGACGGGAGGCAGGAAATTTGTCCTGGGCTTGCCTTTCCAGAATTTACCCTACAAGCAAAAGCATTTTGCAGTTAGGTAAAGCAGTATAAGGAACAATTAAACCAGGCTGGCCTGGGGCAAAGAATTATGTGCTTTAAGTCAAACAATAGAGTACCCCCAGGGGGAGAAAATCTATTTGATAGAGAGTAAAGGACACATTTCTATAAACAGGGGAATTCCTGAGGCCACAAGCAAGCACCAGCCCAGGACAAGATGCAGGCTCAGGAAAAATGAAGAGAAAAATACAGAAATATGTGGAAATTAAACAACATACTCTTTTTTCCCCATTAATATCGTACCAACTTTGCTTTTGCTATAAAAATGTTACAATGTTGTTGTTAACTATAGTCATAAATTACATTAGTTATATTATAATATTATATAACTATATGACATACTCTTAAACAACCTATGGATCAAAGAAGAAATCATGAAGGGAATTAGGAAATATCTTGAGGCAAATGAAAATGAAACACAACATATCAAAACTTATGAAATGCAACAAAGACAATCCTAAGAGGGAAACTTACAGCTCTAAATATTTACATTAAAAAAGAAGAAAGATCTCAAATCAGAGAGCTAACCTCACAACTGGAGGAACTAGAAAAAGAAAAGCAAACTATAAACCCAAAGTGAGCAGAAGGAAGAAAATAAAGATTACACTGGAGATAAATGAAACAGAGAATAAAAACAAAGTAGAGAGAACCAACAAAATCAAATGTTCAGTCTTGAAAAGATCAATAAAATCAACAAACTTTTAGCTAGACTGATAAAGAAAAAAGAGAGAAGATAAAAATAACTGAAATCAGAAATGAAAGTGGGGACATTACTACCCACATCAGAGAAATAAAAAGGATTATAAGAGGATACTATGAACAATTGTATCCTAACAAATTGTGTAACCTAGACGAAATAGACAAATTCCTAGAAATGCACAAGCTGCCCGCACTGATGCAAGAAGAAACAGTAGATCTCAACAGATCAATAACGAGTATAGATTGAATCAGTAATCAAAAGCCTTCTGACCAAGAATAGCCTGGGACCAGATGACTTCACTGGTGAATTTTACCAAATATTCCAAGAAGAATTAACACCAATCCTGCTCAAACTCTTCCAAAACATTGAAGAGGAGAGAACACTCATTAACTCATTCTATGAGGCCAACATCACCGTAATACCGAAGCCAGATAGAGATAACACCAGAAAAGAAAATTATAGACCAACATCCTTTGCACATTAGAATAATTATACATCATTATCAAGTCAGATTTATCTCAGGTATACAAGGGTGGTTCAACATAAAAAGTCAATCAATGTAATACACCACATTAATAGAAAGAAGGAAAAAAAACTTACACGTTATCATCTCAATTGTTGCAGAAAAGGCATTTGACAAAATCCAGCACCGCGTCTTGATAAAAAACATTTTGAAAACTAGGAATAGAAAAAGACCTAAACATGATAAAGGCCATATGTGAAAAACCCACAACTAACTCATGCTCAATGATGAACAACTGAAAGCTTTCCCTCTAAGATCAGGAATAAGACAAGGATGTCCTCTGTCATCACTGTTATTTAATGTTGTACTGGAAGTTCTAGCCAGGGCAGTTAGGCAAGAATAAAATAAAATAAAATAAAATAAAATAAAATGTATACAAAATGCTAAGCAAGAACTAAAACTTTCACTGTTTGCAGATGACATGATTCTGTATACAGAGAATCCTGAAAATTTCTCAGCAAAGATTCTAGAGCTAATAAACAATTTCAGCAAAATGGCACAGTACAAGATCAACAGACAAAATCAATAGTGTTTCTATACTATAGTAATGAACAATGTGAAAAGGAAATTTAAAAATCCATTTACAATAGCAACAAAAATAATTGAATATCTGGAAATAAATTTAAACAAGGATGTAAAAGACAGTACACAGAAAATTACAAAACATTGCTAAAAAAGCAAAGAAGACCTAAATAAATGGAAGAACATTCTGTGTTCATGGATTGGAAGACTAAATTTTGTTAAG